>CAIGQV010018365.1:0-19189 GCA_903798115.1 Danio jaintianensis | reverse complement strand
GATAGATAGATAGATAGATAGATAGATAGATAGATAGATAGATAGATTTTGATGTCTCCTCAATTGTATAGGCATGTCAGCAAACCTAATATTATCATATCGAAAATGATTGACAGTAAGAGTTTGCTTCTGATTGGTTAGATTTTAAATTTGTGCTTTCCCATTGACACCTTTTGTTGTTTACAGTGTCATAGATTACAGTTAAGTCTCTCAAGTAAAAAATACAGATAAAAAAAGAGTTGACAAAATAAAAACTAAATCTAAATATCCCAGATTTGACTTGAAATGAAAGCACAGCACTCCTCCATATATTTCACCAAAAGGTTAAGTTTGTGTTCTGCTCAAAATGCATTGAATCACAAGGTTCATTGTGGGCAAAACAGGTCACATGTTTGCAAAGAACGAGTGCTTTGTTGAGGTCTAGCTTCATAAGTTATAATATATGGATATTCTTTTTGGTCGGTTTCCACTGATTAAAGGTCCGTTAATGATGGCGAAATGGCCGAGGATAACATTTGAAGAGATGCTCTTTGAAAGCTGACCCTGAGACATGCTCTCTGCTTTCATCTCTCCCTCCCCTCGTACCCCATTTCTCTGACTCTTCTCCCTTCGCTAAAGTAATGACAGCACTCCCAACAATACAAGCAGAGCTTTTTAAGTGGACCCGACTCTCTGTGATCCATATACATTGTCTTTCTGTCAAGTGAGAGAGGAGAATAGCTGGTGATTCGTGACAATTTTAAAGACTTCCCTGCCAGAGGCCTCTTTAAGGGGAACCAGCGCTGCATTTTTGACGGCTCTCAAGCGGCTGAATGTATCCGAGATGAATTGTGCGATTTGCATGAATATTTTTGCTTTATTGCCAGAGAGCTGTATGAAAGGTAATTGCATTATGAGTCCACGGGAAAAAGAATTGATAGTGAGCGATAGCGTTCCGTAACCTCCATACATGCATGCATATTGAGGCAGCGGTGAATAGCGGCAATCAAAATAGAAACTCGCTCCGAGAGACGATTTAAAAGCATATTGAAGCGTTACATAAATTTTTATGCGTCGTAGACAAGCGAGGCAGGCATGTCTTGAGTCCATCGTCTGGCTGAAATCCAACAGTCATATCAGTGCTCGTTAAATCTTTTTAAAAGGGCTTCAATCAAAAGAAATGCATATTTATCTGATTTATTTATTTCTTTTTTAACTCGAGGGCCGCTCATGTGAAGGATAACTCGCTTGTGCTATTACATGAGAAAAGTTAACCCGACGCGTCTTGCGCATCACAATGAGATCTCATTCACCTAAAGGACCTAAGGGAAGCGCTCCTATTTTGGTGGATTGAAGTACCTCTGCTTTCCAGCCAATTGATAGAGAACTTGTAGCCACAGGATGGAATACAAACTGTCTTTCCATCCTACCGACCATAATGACTATGAAAGAAGCTCAAAGTGCCGTGGTTTGAACTTCACCAATTGAATCTGCCTCCATCTGACAACGCTTCACAGGGAAAATGAGCCACTTTTGGGTTTAACGGAAAGGTGGTGCACTTGCTAGTTATCTGAAAGATCGATACAGCCAATCCCGCTCGGGGAAAGACTGACTTGTAATGAGAGAACTCGACTGCCTCCGACTATAATATATGCCGTCAATAAGATGCAAGCAGATCGAGCCGCAGCCAAACCATGTTAAATAATGAGCAGGGACTGTGTCTTCCTGACCCATATACTGTTTACCTCATTCTGTCTGCCTAGTTTATTCTCTATCCGTGATTCCCATCCTTGTTGATAAAGGGCCAAGTTGCCTAATCCACTTTCGGAGGCCGAAGCACATTATGCTGTCCCGTTTATCAAATCCAAACTCGATTTTTGCAAAGGTTAATGGGCAGGCTTGCGGGGAAAAAATAGTGCAAAGGCAAATGTTTTAAGTGGAGCCCTTTTGCGATTCCAAACAAGGGATAACATTTGCAGTCTGTATATTTCGGATGCATCGGAATGACCTTTGTAAGAATCTGGCCTGATTAAACAGGTGAGGATAGTCAGGCTTTGAGGAAAGCCAACTTTTCCGCAGTCATTACTGTTAAAATAAAAAACAGAGTGAGTTTAGTTACTGCAGCAAGCGGAAAAACAAACAGTTGTACCATAACCTTTTCTCCAGAAGGTCACGCAGCAGAGGAATAGGAAAAAGTAGTAATTTTTTTTATTGAGGTGAACTCGAGTCCTCTGCTCCTTTGATGATGTTGTGAGTTAAGTAAAGTTATCCTGTTTTTGAGGATCACATTGAGGGAACTGTTGAACTGTGACAGCGTTTTCCAGGGATTGTTGACACTCTCCATTGTTAACCATGAACGATTCCTCAAAGGTCCAAAGAGTGTTATTCAAGCCCAGGCTACACACTTATGTGTTTGGAGATAGACTTTCTGAATGACATAAGGGCTTAACCCATGTTTCAGGACATCCAGGTGATGTAATATTTTCCCATATCATTGCATTCCTATCACATTACTCTCGATTTAACCCCAGTCATATTCATTCATTCATTCAATTTCCTTCGGCTTAGTCCCTTATTTATTAGGGGTCGCCACATCGGAATGAACCGCCAAATATTCCAGCATATGTTTTATGCAGCAGATGCCCTGCCAGCCACAACCCAGTACTGGGAAACACCCATACATTGTCGCATTCACACACACTCAAACACTACGGCCAGTTTAGTTCATCCAATTCACTTAAAGCGCATGTCTTTGGACTGTGGGGGAAACCCACGCCAACAGTGTTCACATACTGTCAATTCTGAACTTTGGAAAGAAGTGAAACAACTTTGTATTTTTTCAGATATTAAAATATGTTCTCTTTTTTCTGTTTATTTTGCCTTCTCATCTGGCCCAGCACAAACAAGGGCAGATGGGAGAATGTCTTAGAAACCTGTTTGAAATTTGACTTGGAAATTACATATTTCATTTCAAAAGGTGTTATTACATTCATATTTATTAGGCTGTTTGTGTGATTTTATTGACAGTCAGAGTTTTAGGGTACATTTACAACATTTAAAAAGCATTAAATAATCTTTAGTAATGTTTATTTAATCATTTACTAATACATTCTAAAGATTACAAGTTGGTTCTGTTCATGAATGAGCAGTTGTATGTATTTTTTTTAACTAACATTAAAAAAGATAAGGCTCAGTGGTTAGCACTGTCGCCTCACAGCAAGAAGGTCGCTGGTTCGAGTCCCAGCTGGGCCAGTTGGCAGTTCTGTGTGGAGTTTGCACGTTCTCTTCGTGTTGGCATGGGTTTCCTCCGGGTGCTCCGGTTTCCCCCCACAGTCCTAACACATGCGCTATAGGTGGATTGAATAAACAAATTATTATTATTATTTTTTTTATTGTTGCAAAAATTGTACACCACAAAACAGGGAACAATCGACATCGCAAGGCATGTTTACCATTAAAATAAATAAAATAAATTAAAATTGTTCTCTTAAAACAAAATAATAATAATAATAAATAAATAAATAAATAAATAAATAAAAATAGATAACAACTGCAACAAGGAGCAGTACAAAAGACATACATCAAAGGGAAAAAAGCATTCTAATAATAAATATTTTGAAAATGAAGTGCAAAGAGCTTGGTTTCTGAAGTATTTGAAGCTTTGAGTCACTTTCTGTGCCTCAGAAAGAAAACACCTAAAAGAGGGCCTGCATTTTTTCCATTTACAACAACGAATATGATATTGACCCATTAGTAAAATAAAGTTCACAACATCAGGGAAAGAAAAATGTGAATCACATTTGTAAAAGAAAATATCTTCTAGAACTATAGGGGGGACTGAAGTCATCTTTAATGAAAGCCATGTATAAATGTCAAACCAGAAGTTCAATTCACAAGAAAAAAATAAGTGATCAAGTGTTTCTGGAAGATTTGAACAAAAGCTACACATGTCAACATCAAAGTTAAATCTTCTTTGAATAAACTCATTCACAGGGTATATCCTAAACAAAATTCTGTAATGAGTTTCCTTAACCTTAGGTGCTACAGGATATTTAAGATAAAAGGTAAAAGCGTTGTCCTCTACTAAGGGTTCAACAACTCCTAGATGATAACACTTATAATCACCCATGATAATGCGTTTAAAATAAGCTTGTTGTTACATTTACTATCAAAAATATCAACATTTGATATTTTTAAACATGGATGAGAAGTTACATAAGTACATGGGGTGAATAAACTAAATTGGCCATAGTGTATGAGTGTGTGTGTGAATGTGAGTGTGAATGGGTGTTTCCCAGTACTGGGTTCTGGCTGGAAGGGCATCTGCTGTGTAAAACGTATGCCGGAATAGTTGGCGGTTCATTCCAAAAATCAAACTAATAATTTGTTCATTACGAAGGGAAAAAAAAGGCTCTTAAAGAGATGTCAAGTCCCTTTGGATGGAATCTTGACACAGTGCGTCAAATTCGAGAAATCTAGTTTTAGGGTTTGCCTTAGGGTTGTTACTTTAATGTTCTTTGCACTTACTGAGTAGTACATAGGGTACATGTAAATGACTTTTGAAGCACTTGTAAAACAGTAGTCAACAAAGTTTATTTTAACAATTCTATACATGTTTTTTTTTTTTTGTAATAAGTGAACCATATAAGCTTTAAGAAAACACCTTCTTCCAATCCAACATAACGAGAAATTAACAGCTACGGTGGACACGATGCTTCCCAGTCGAAAATGTTAAGCTGTATTTAATACCTGCAGGTTGACCCGTTCTCAGGTCCCACTTTATTAAAAAGAGATTCTGGAGCCACTGGCAGACTTTGTTCTTGCACATAATATATTCAGCGAGAGTGCCGCTATTTTTCTGCTTCGTGTTACAAGCGATGTCCCCCTGCCCGCTTCATTTGTATTGAATAATGTCATGCTGTCCCAACCGCTGAAATATCGGCCACACAAAAACTCATATGAGACTCATTTAATTTGCAAGCCCATGTTTGCGCACACTCTATTATCAGCGGGCCACACCACACTGCAGTTTTGTGGTCATCTCATGTCATTTAATCATAAAAAGGTCTATCTCACACACACACACACACACACACACACACACACACACACACACACACACACACACACACATAAAAAAAAAGAGAACGAGTGCTTTGATTGATCGGAGAGGAAAAGACAACTAACACTTGAATTTGAAGAGTCATTTATGGCTTGAAAGGGATGATAAACCAAGTACGAAACTGGGGGGATATGAACTGTGCTGGATATACTGTGAGAACTGAAAGACCAAAAATATTATATGATGGAAATGCTTTCACTTGTAAACTTCACTATAGTTTTTGCATATAAATGTTTAATGTTATGGCGTCACGGTGGCGCAGTGGGTAGCACGTTCGCCTCACAGCAAGAAGGTCGCTGGTTCGAGCCTCGGCTGGGTCAGTTGGCGTTTCTGTGTGGAGTTAGCATGTTCTCCCCGTGTTCGCGTGGGTTTCCTCCGGGTGCTCCAGTTTCCCCCACAAGTCCAAAAACATGTGGTATAGGTAAATTGGGTAGGCTAAATTGTCTGTAGTGTATGTGCGTGAATGAGTGTGTGTGGATGTTTCCCAGTGATGGGTTGCAGCTGGAAGGGCATCCGCTGCGTAAAACATATGCTGGATAAGTTGGCGGTTCATTCCGCTGTGGCGACCCCGGATTAATAAAGGGACTAAGCCGAAAAGAAAATGAATGAATGTTTAATGTTATTTCAACTTCCCTGATATTATAATGAACGAATGAATGAATGAACGAACGAACGAACAAATAAACGAATGAACGAACGAACGAACAAACAAATATCATTATTATTAATATTGTTGTTGTCATTCATTCAATCGTTTTCCTTCGGCTTAGTCCCGTTATTCATCAGGGGTCGCAATAGCGGAATGAACCGCCAATTTATCCAGCATATGTTTGACACAGCGGATGCCCTTCCAGCTGCAACCCAGTACTGGGAAACATCCATACACACTCACATGCACTACGGCCAATTTAGTTTATTCAATTCACCTATAGCGCATGTCTTTGGACTGTGGGGGAAACCGGAGTACCAGGAGCAAACCCACGCCAACATGGGGAGAACATGCAAACTCCACACAGAAATGCCAACTGACCCAGCCGGGACTCGAACCAGCGACGTTCTTGCCGTGAGGCGACAGTGCTAACCACTGAGCCACCGTGTCACCCTATTGTTGTTGTCTTTTTACTTTTTTATTCTCTTCTTGCTACTATTGTTGTTTTATACAATTAAGACTTGCACTGAAAAGGAGGGCAAACACAAATTTTGTTGTATTTTGTACAATGACAATAAAGATTCTGATTCTAAATGAATGAATGAAAATAAAACCGCATTATGTAGTTTTATATATGTTCTTATTTAAATATAACTGCCTCAGTGCTTACTAATTTACTTTCGTCTTACAAATCAAGGCATGTGACAAACATGCGCACGGAACAAAAAACATAACTTTTTATGACAACAACGTTAACTCATGTTATAATATGTCATGTGCTGCTTCTTGGGGGAATTTTTTTTAAATAAATATCAAGATTCAGGCTCTATTATAATAATGAAATAACAAAATTATTATTTCTTTGTGGAGTTTGCATGTTCTCACTGTGTTCGCGTTGGTTTCCTCCGGGTGCTCTGGTTTCCCCCACAGTCCAAAGACATGCGGTACAGGTGAATTGAGTAAACTAAATTTGCCGTAGTGTATGTGGGTGAATGTGAGTGTGTATGGGTGTTTCCCAGTAGTAGGTTGCAGCTAGAAGGGTATCCGTTATGTCATTATCAGAATCAGAATCAGAAAGAATCAGAAAGAGCTTTATTGCCAGGTATGTTCACACATACGAGGAATTTGTTTTCGTGACAGAGCTTCTACAGTGCAACAGAATTACAGAGACAGGACAAAAAACAGATAATAAATATATTTAAAAAATGAAAGTTGTAGTGAATGCAAATATACAAATTGACAAGTGTATGTACAGGAATATTACTATATACAACAGCAGCTGTTATGTGCAAATTAGCATGTAAAATATGTTGTTAAATAAGTGTTTATGTGTATAAAAAGTGTATAGCAAGTAGTGATGTTTGTTCCATAATTACTATCATCAAGTGTTCATGAGATGGATTGCCTGAGGGAAGAAACTGTTTCTGTGTCGGGCTGTTCTGGTACACAGTGCTCTGTAGCGTCGACCAGAAGGTAAAAGTTCAAAGAGGCAGTGTGCTGGGTGTGAGGGGTCCAGAGTGATTTTGGCAGCCCTTCTGCTTGCTCTGGATAAGTACAGTTCTTGGAGAGTAGGGAGGATTGTACCAGTGATTCGCTCAGCAGTCCGAACTATTCGACGTAGTCTTCGGAGGTCGGATTTGGTAGCTGAGCTAAACCAGACAGTTATTGAAGTGCAGAGGACTGATTCAATGATGGAAGTGTAGAACTGTTTCAGCAGCTCCTTTGGAAGGTTGAACTCCCTCAGCTGACGAAGGAAGTACAACCTCTGTTGAGCTTTTTTGACAATGGAGTCAATGTGAGTGTCCCACTTCAGATCCTGAGAGATGGTGGTGCCCAGGAACCTGAATGACTCCACTGCTGCCACAATGCTGTCCATGATGCTCAGTGGGGGGAGAGCAGGGGGGTTTCTCCTGAAGTCCACTATCATCTCCACTGTTTTGAGCGTGTTCAGCTCCAGGTTGTTGTGACTGCACCAGACAGCCAGCTCCTTAACCTCCTGTCTGTAAGCAGACTCGTCACCGTCCTGAATGAGGCCGATAAGTGTGGTGTCGTCTGCAAACTTCAAGATTTTGACAGAGGCGTCCTTTGAGGTGCAGTCATTTGTGTACAGTGAGAAGAGCAGAGGGGAGAGGACACACCCCTGGGGGGCGCCAGTGCTGATTGTGCGGGTACTGGATGAGAATTTTCCCAGCTTCACCAGCTGCTGCCTGTCCGTTAGGAAGCTGTTGATCCACTGACAGACAGAGTTGGGCACGGAGAGCTGAGTTAATTTGGGCAGGAGAAGTTTTGGGATGATAGTGTTGAAAGCCGAGCTGAAGTCAACAAACAAGATCCTCACATAGGTCCCTGGTCTGTCTAGGTGTTGCAGAACATAATGCACTCCCATATTGACTGCATCATCCCCATCCCAAAGAAACCCAAACTTACAGGACTTAATGACTACAGACCGGTGGCGCTAACATCTGTGGTCATGAAGTCCTGTAAGTTTGGGTTTCTTTGGGATGGGGATGATGGTGGAGCGTTTAAAGCAGGAGGGCACTTCACACAGCTCCAGTGATCTGTTGAAGATCAGGGTGAAGATGGGGGCCAGTTGGTCAGCACAGGATTTTAGACAGGCTGGTGTTACAAAATCTGGGCCTGGTGCTTTTTTCCTCTTCTGTTTTTGGAAGACCTGGCGCACATCATCTTCACTGAACTGAAGTGTTGGGGAGACGGGGTGTGGTGGAGGTGTTGATGGTGGTGTGAAGAGCAGTTCAGAGTGGGTGTGTGGTGTTTTCTCAAACCTGCAGTAAAACTCATTCAGGTCGTTTGCAAGTCGTTCGTTGTCTACAGTGCTGGGGGATGGTTTCTTGTAGTTTGTGATGTTTTTCAAACTTTTCCACACGGATGCTGAGTCGCTGGAAGAGAACTGACTCCTTAGTTTCTCAGAATTATGTCAGGTTCATTCTGCTGTGGCGACCCCTGGTGAATAAAGGGACTAAGCTGAAGGAAAATTAATAAATGAATGAATAGTGTGGGTTTAAAATGTAAAAGATAGAAGTGGAAATTATGTTGGCGCCGATAGCCTAGTGGTCAGAACATCATTGTATAGTGCAACTGTCTCGAGTTTGAATCCTCATCTCTCTTTCCATTTCCTGTCAGTATCCACTGTACTATCATAATAAATACATTTATGTCCTTAAAATCATGTTGGCAATGGTTTAAATTTAACACTAAAGTTTTTCAAATCCACTTCCACTTGGGCAGTGATCAGGTGCTGCGGTTGCTCCGTTCTGCTCTGCAGCATCTGTTTAGGCCCCGTCCAGTTGACATGCATGAAGTGCAAATCGAAGCAGTTCATAAATACCTTTCATCAACTTAACATCTGTTTGACTTGTCTTTCTTTTGTCCGTCGTCCAATGCATTACCAGCTCGATCAGTGCCTAGATAAACAGATGAGAGTTTGGGGAACCGACCATGGCAGATGTATTTATAGTGATGTTCTTGGCCGTATATGTTCAGGAGCCCATCCGCTTGAATATGTTGTAACACACTACATACAATCACTCTCCCGACAGCCCTAAAAATGATTGATAATAGAAGGCAGCCTCCTATTTTATAACCCCTTGTGTTGGCGTTCCAGCCTTGGCTGGCCGCCAAGAAGGTTCCTGTGGATCTTTGCTTGTCCTTGCTGGTGTACTTTAAAACCAGGAGAACAAACAAAGGTGACAAATAACACCAGCTCTTAAACAGCTATTATCCTGCGCTTACGAGTCTAGTAAAGCATCCATCTCTTATGACCAGCTCATGTATCTACGCCTAATGCATGGGATTTTTCTGACGCTAATAAATCGTCTTTGATATAAAAACATCACTGTGCTAAATGTTTAGTAAATGTAATCAGTGGCCGCATAAATAGATTAGCGTCCATTCGAATACATGTTTTATTAAACAGCTTTCCTTTAAATACAGGGCAGGCTGTAAATTTTGATCTATATTCCTGCAGGCCACCTGGTAAAGTTTAAACTTTATGGATGTTATATAACGGGAAGAATTTATGATCTGCCCTGAACTTCACCTGTATTTTGGAACATTGCTAATGCACGTGTTTTACATGTGAAGCTCACGCATGGCTGCTTATAATAAACCATTTTAAAGCTAAGCAATAGAGGTGTGCAACAAATTAGTTGTGATTTGTTTACTGCAAACACTAAACTTACAAGATGCCATTTACGACTGTGCTGTAAACTTGACCGCTTTCACATGGAACAGGCCTTGCAACAGAATGGGCCTCCACCTGTGCACAGAAAACAGCCCGTCCACCATGTTCACACACTAGGGTTGGAAAATAAATGGTTTTTGTGCAAACATGCCACCAAAATTGATTCAAATGTGATCTGCAAATGTCATATGGACTTTCTACAACCATTTACTAAACAAGACGTTTGGTGACTTACATTTTTTTTTCATGGCAAAGTTTGTCTTTTTTTTTTTTTTTAAACAAATCCATAGTAGCTTGGAGCATCTCAGAGCAACAAAGTAATGTTTCCTCAGTACATTTATCTACATTTTAAAACAAGTCAGACCTAAATGAATCAGCCATTTTGAACAAATCATTTGACCAAATCATTCTGTGACTCGGTAAGACAACAATTTGTTGCCACCTACTGGCGGTTTATTTTTATTTGTAAATTCAATTAAATGTATGTGATGAGTGCAATTTGCAGAAAGAATGAAACAAAACATAAAACAGATCCCTATAGACTGTGTGGCAATATTAACACATAATTCGAACTTTTTAAAACCACAAAGTTAGGTCATGTTATAATGTGCCATGGCTTCTAATGTACTATGATAAGAACTTCATTCTAGTAATGCATCTGGCTGCATAAAACCCAAAATGCTCAAATTGGGCGACAGCCATTAAAGGGTTAGTTCACCAAAAATGAAAATGATTATTATTAATTACTCACTCTCATGTTGTTCCAAATGCCTGAGACCTTTGTTTGCATTTAGAACACAAATTAAGATATTTTAGATGACATCTGAGCTCTCTTATTCTGCCTAGACAACAAGTCCAAAAAAGGTCCCAAAACAATCCTCAAAACAGACCATACGCCTTCAGTTGTTCTATAGGAATATTATCAAGCTACAAGAATGCTTTTGTGGACACATAAAACTTTCATGAGCACTATGCAGTGACATATTTCTGGACTTTGAATGAGTCGGGAACCTTGCTGTCTATAGAGGATGAAGGAGCTCTCAGATTTCAGCTATAAAATATCCTAATTTTTTATTACGAAGACGAACGAAAGTCTCAGGGGTTTTGAATGACATAAAGGATGTATAATTAATAACATTATTTTCATTATTGGGTGAACTAACACTTTAATATGTTTTAAAACCTACTTGTCTGTTATCATTATGTTTATTTAAGCAGGAAAGTGAACGCCAGTAAATAAGGAGTGCTGCAAGGATCTGTCTTAGGCCCTTTGCTGTTTTAGATAATTTAGGAATTACAACATATTGTGTTTGATGTAAGCGATTAGAATACAATTTCCATCTAAAAGTGGACCTACATTTCATTTGTAGTGGTTGCACCATAACAAGTCATTAAATTTAACATAAAAAGGTCTTTGAGAAGACTTTCAAATTGCAAATGCGTTCTCTTAACTTCAGTCAGTGTTATGCAGTGTGTAGATGTCAAGTATGTGTTTTGAATTTGTTTTTAATTACACATTAACCCTGGGCTTTCATTCACATCCAAACCAAGACATGAAGTGTACATAAACATAACTCTGTGTACGTCATGCGGATCGGTAAACTGGTTAAATATGAGTTCATCATGACTCCCGCTACAAATTTTATTCTTTGACACTTTCTTCAGCGCACGACGATGAGTTTTATGGGTGACTGTCTTAAATAGCATCTTTTTTCTGCTTCCAATTTCTCGGAAGAGACCCCAGATGAATTGTTACAAGATGTCGAGTCTTAAACATTTCCTGGACGTCTAGAGTTATTAAAAAAGATACAGCGCAGAGCAAGGGTTGCCTCTTTTTCTGACTCGATTATGACGGTGACTTGCAGAATGACGGATTTCATAAAGCTTACAGGGTGAGAAGGGGATGCTGGGATAGATTAACCTTGAGAAGTCATTGCATACTGAAAACCCAGTTATCTGACGGAAAAGCGTCGGCCTCTTGGGAGGTTCAGGCTTAGGTAAGGACAGACACGGACAGGGGCCGATATCCAGCGTGTTTCTGAATGATGTTGGAAAGCTTGCAGTAAGTCAGGTCAAGTGTGTTTCTGATTGAAAGTGTTAATAGAAACCTCCTGTTGCACACACATATACGTCACACGCAGATCTCTAGAACACACACTCTTATCACCAGTAAAAACGCAGTGATGATGACAGTTCTGTGGAAATGAGAGCCTGCGAGCTGATGTAATTGGGTCATGCAAAGTTAAACCGGTTCCTTTTACTAGTAGACGACCAGAAATGCTCGCTACTTCACCCCAGATGCATATTTTGCGCCAAAATAACACTGTATACATGTTGGAAAATTAACAGGGAGTTCACTCAAAAAATTAATTTTGCTGCTTGTTCAAACTACTTATTTAAATTGAGTTGAAGCCACATAATTCTTGAGTTTTTTTTGGGACAACCTAATTGTTTTATGTTCAGTCCACTTAAATTTGTAAAAACAATTAAGTTAACTTAATTGATTTGTGTTGGGACAACATGAAGGAATTGTGTGGAACCCAGCATTTTTTACAGTGTTGGAGAAAAAATTGGCACCAAAATAAATGAACATATCAATAAATGTGGTTCTGTTTGTGAGATTGCATTCTTAATATGTATAGCTAGTTAAGCAAAACCATACACTCGAGACTACTGATATCAGCACATTTGCAAGTTTCATATTGATTTTATTCAACCGTTTACTAAACCTCAGGTTAAAAATTGGCGACTTACATTACTAACACAATTTTTTGTTACCTACTAACAACTGCTAACAACTTATAAAGTTGTTACTACTTACTAAGAAACCCATAGTATGACCATTGCGCATCTCATGGCAACAAAGTAATGTTTCATTGCTGAATTAATCAGCTTTTTTTTATATTCTAATAAAATAACACAACAACTTACTTAAAAATGCATCCATTTGCATTGTCCATAAATTAATTTGTTATTTTCAATGAGTCAGGTGATTCAATGACTTTCAGAAATATGAGAGAACTCGTTATTAAATATAACAGAGATAATAAAGTAACTGCAGTTGCATTGCATGAAAAAATTTTTAATGAAGTTGGAGGTGGAGAACAGATGACGAACAGTAAACATGTTTTAATACTTCAACCAATTAACAGAAAAAAAAAGCATATGGTGGCAGCCCTTCATGGATGACTGCAGCCTAAACAGAAACCAAAACCAAATATATAATGTCCCAGGCCTGGTCCTCTCTTTTCTGTCCCCTTCTGTCTCCTCCATGAGACTAGAGACCAGTGGAGAACCACTGGAATTACCAAGGGGCATGCATTTGTGTTTTGAAATAATAGAGGGCCTAAGCCAGATCCTTGTGGCACTCCATACTTTACTTAGGTTTATTTAGACAATTCCATTTAAAAAAGGCTTAAGAGCTATGGCAGCTATGGCAGCTATGGCAGCTAGAACTATAAACAGCTCAGTGGGTAGCACTGTCCCCTCACAACAACAAGGTCCCCGATTACGTAGTTTGACATCTTATTTCTTTCATAAAAAATTATTTTAAACTGTTACCTATATGAGCAGAAAAGCTTCACTAACACCATGTCCTTAAAACATGTGATGCAAAAAAAAGTTCTCTTTACATGCTGATTTGACTTCTACTAATTTCTGATTTCTACTGATATTCAGTGTAAAATATTAAATGTTAAATATTTCTAATGTGAGTTTAAATTCAGCCTGAACGGAAGTTAAGATTATACTTTTTTCCTCTATCATGACATCCATCCACTTTAAACGATACTGAAATGAGAAGCAAATGTAGGGCGGTGCATGAATTGTTATGTATGAATGTCCCTTGGGAACCGCTTGGGTCATTAGAAGATGGGCGTTGGTAAAAAAAATTGAGGAAAATTGATGAATGGATGAAAACAGGCCAAAAAGGAGACACGACTAATAGCCCCACCCTAAAGACATTGCATGTGACCAGAAGTGAAGAAAATAAGAAAAATAAGAAGAGTATATTTTGATTTCATTCCGACTTTACCATTTTACGTGACATGTATGGCTCAATTCCACTCAGAAGTATAGTTCAGTACAGTACAGTAAGGTACGTATGTATTTCCGTTTCTACTATCAAACATTTTGTAAGAGTACCTAGCACAAAAATCCAATACAAAAAGCCAGTGGAACGACAACAACGGCATTTTTATATACAGTGACGTTATATAAACCACGGTCGACCCGAGCTCAAACAAATCTCGTCTCTTCTTGAGGCAAACAACCACATGTGTGTCCTCCATTGTTGTTTATGGGACCCTTCACATCTCACGTCTAAATGTGGAAAGCTTGAGGGGTGTCTGGCAAATAAAATATAGTTTTAACATAAACATTAGAACTTTGAGGGCGACACAGTGGCTCAGTGGTTAGCACTGTCACCTCACAGCAAGAAGGTCGCTGGTTCGAGTCCCTGCTGGGCCAGTTAGCATTTCTGTTTGGAGTTTGCATGTTTTCCCTGCGTTCGCGTGGGTTTCCTCCGGGTGCTCCGGTTTCCCCCACAGTCCAAAGACATGCGCTATAGGTGAATTGAATAAACTAAATTGGCCGTAGTGTATGTGTGTGGATGACTGTGTATGGATGTTTCCCAGTACTGGGTTGCAGCTGGAAGGGCATCCGCTGTGTAAAACATAAGCTGGATAAGTTGCCGGTTAATTGTGCTGTGGCGACCCCTGATGAATAAAGGGACTAAGCTGAAGGAAAATGAATGAATGAATTAGAACTTTGAACTCTCTGTGAACCAATAAGATCACTCACCCAGTATGTATTTTTAATAATCTTATTGAGTTTGAATGTTTACTAATTAGTCTATAAACATTTCCACGTCATTGGAAGTGTTGTGCACTATTCTGAATGGCTGTATTTAAATGTTTCTGTCACATAGTGTCTGGTGTAAACATACAAATTGCATGCAGCCTTGTTGGGTCTGGATAGGATAGGTGTAAGTCCGACTGTCTTCAACATTGGTAATTGGGAACAAACAGTTTTAGATGGTGTGTGTTACATCAAAGAATTCAAGACCTGCCCGCAGTGAGACGATTAGTTCCCAGCGGATCATTGATTTCCATTGAAGAGGAACTGGTGCTGTAACAAAGCACACAGTTGATAACATGTGTGAACACGCGGAGCGTTTTAAGACCCCTCCCCCCACGAGTGTTCCAGCAACCCACGCAGTTCCCTTAACAAATATGTCCAGCAGCCCAGCACCATATGCACACGCTCCCCATGGGAGTCTCTTCACAACACAGTATATATTATTAGTTGTGCTTGTTAGAACACATTAGCATTGCTCAAACTTGTGGTTAGCATTTTTGAAAAGTATTCAACTTTGAATTTTGAAATGCATCCCACAACAGAGAAAAACAAAAACACTGCTTTGACGACATTTTTTTTTAAAGGGCAATTTAACAATGTGACATTTAAAGTTTTATTTTAAAAAGGTTGAAACTGTTATGTTTTAAGTGTTATGTTATATATTAAGTTATATATATACACTGTAAAACCCAACAGTCAACTTTATCAAATGAAATGAGTGTCATTAACTCAAAATTGACTGAAAGTTAATTCTACTCATTTGAAAAGAGTTTTGAACTCAGTGTTAAAGGTATTGAGTTAATTAAATACCTCATTACTTCAACTTAAATGGAGTAAGTTCACAGTACTCATATAGATGAGTTTTTTAACTCAAATGGTTTGTAGCAATCGGTTTCCTCAAACGGTTTGAGTTGCCTTAACTTATTGGGTTTTACAGTACTCAGTTGGTTTGAGTTCTCTTCATTTATCCGGTTTTACTGTGCTCAAATTGCTTCATTTACTCAAATGGATTAAGTTCACAGTACTCATTAGGATTAGTTTTTGAACTTAAATGGTTTGTTGCAATCGGTTTCTTCAAATGGTTTGAGTTACCTTAACCTTTTGGGTTTTACAGTGTAGTATAAATGTTTAGTACATCTAATATTACATATATATTTATTAAGATATGGATACAGTATATTTAAACTGCACATAATTTACCTATCATTATTATTATTATTATTATTTTCAAAATTTATGAAAAATAATGTGAGTTTCTTCTAAAAAATGCAACCGGTGTCAGAAAGAAGAACTTAAAATATTAAAAAAATGTTATTCATTTGTATTTGGAAACAAGTAAATGTATCTTCATATCAAAACATTTTGATATCTGTGCTGAGAAAAAAAAAATCACAATTTCACAATTATGACATTTTCCTCACAATTTCAAATGATAGCCTCATAATTATCTTATATTCTATATATTTCATTTATCTTATATAATTACCTTTTTTTCTCACAATGCAGAATTAAACTCAGAATTTCAGAATTAGCAGATAAAACTAATTAGAGGTTTACATCTCATGATTCATGTGTGTGTATAGTTTGACTGTGTGTGTGCGTGCGTGCGTGTGTGCATTTGAAATCTTAAGATATAAATTACACATTTGTAATTTTAGCATTCAAAGTTACAATTAACCCTTTGCCAGAAGTTTGATTGACAGATGATCTCACTCAATGTCTTAATTCTGAAAAGAAAAGTCTACAAGATGTAAATTTGCAATTGCAAGAAAGTCATAATTGTGAAAGTAAAAAGTATCAGTAGTCAACTGTTGATTTTAATGCTGAGACAGAAACAAGCTTTAATATAAAACACATCATCATCTTGCAAAGGCTAAATCTCCTTTAGTGGCTGTATGTTCTTTCAAAGGTGATTGTCTGTGTCTGACTGGGCGTTAGCCATATTCATACCCTAATAGACTAGGTTAATATTTGTCTTCACGCTTTTCATCCAAAGTTCACTATGTTTATCAGAAAGTGTGTATTGTGTTTTGAAAGTCACGCCTTTTTAAAGCAGTAAGAGGTCATGTGTCATTGTCAATTAGCATATATTTATTTAGCAGTTCTGGAACTTAAACTTCCAAGTAAGAGCTTTAAAGGGTGTATCAGCAAATGTTGTATTGTGTCCATTATATGAGATATATTGCTTAAGAACTGATGTTATACTCTGGTGAAAGAAAAATATAATACTTATACATTTAATTACTTTCAATGCAACGTTTACACTAAAGGTATGCTAATTGCAAATAAAGTCTATATTGAATGCGCTTAGCTAAATAAAACATTTTTTTATTTTATTTTTTTGCAGAACTTACATGTACTGTATCTATTTTGAATTTTATAATTACATCTAGTACTCTTTTTGAAATATGGTTAAAATGTACTGCAGAACACTGACAAACAAATTAAATTCCATCTTAATACCATCTATATTGGACATTTTATGTATCTTAACATATTCGTAAATGCACAATGTATGGATGAAGATGTCTTTATCTGAAATATGTTACCTTTATTCTTCTGTTGCTCTCTTCTTTTGTAAGTCACATTGGATAAAAAGAACCTGCTATACGATTTAAAGTAAATGGAATAATACAAGTTAAAATTATACTCAATAATAAGTACAATTTCACTTTTATGGCCTTTTATTTCATTAATATTATAATTATCTGCAAGTGCTGCAATTAAGAGGACTTCTTATTCACAATGAAATATTAGCATTTTAAAATAATGCGTAATCTATATATGAACATTCTGTAACCGTTTAGTGACCTTCTTGTCTTTTCAATTGTAATGAAACCATAATTAATCAGGGGCTGTTGAGATTTAAATAAACAATACAGTATAAAAATACATATTCTGTATGACTTTCCAAATCTGCTGCTTCAAAGTCTATGGAAGACTTTGAATATGAGCCCATGACTCACACTGAACACTTTTATGATGCTTTTGTAGTTATATTTATCTGACTTTTCTGTTCACTTTTTTCGAGAAACAAATAAATATGACTCTGGCAATGTGTTCTTATGTTTTATCATGCACATACTGTGGCCATTTGAAATAAAATGGCTGAGGAGTGATGACTTGAACACAATATAAACCCTACAATAAACCCTACGTTAAACTGACAGTGTTGAAAAAAATTGCAATAAAATACGTTTACTGAACAAACTGTTCCAGTGTGTCTTTTTATATGGCTTTGAGGTCTTTTGTCAAACCATGTTACTTCAAGTGTGAGTACCATGCTTATTTGCAAGTGTTACACACAAATGGCAAAGATATATTTGTGATGCAAACATAGACTAGAGGTTGCAAACTTTAGCATCTTTTTTAGCATGCCTGTTTCCCATGCAGGAAATGCTGGAGGGGTTTTATTGGTGCCGTGACCCGGAACGCAAGTGAGGTTTGGGGGGTGGGGGGATGAAATAGGGGTCAGCTTTGGAGCTGCGCTGTAAACCTCACTCTCCTGGGACCTGTACTATGACGCCAGATTAGCTGGCTAGCCAGTTAAGTTTTAGTTTAGTTTGCACCAATTCTGGGTTTTAGGTACCCTAAAGGTAACTCAGTTTAGATCAGCTGCTTTATAATACCATGACAACAAAGAGTGATTAAAGTCGAGTTGCCTTCATGTTACCTATAACAAATGTCAAAACATGTTACTTCAAGTGTGAATACCACACTTATATGCACAAATGGCAAACATATATTTAGATATAATTGTGATGCAAACATAGAGGTTGCAAACTTTAGCATTTTTTTTGGCATGCCCGTTTCCCATACAGGAAATGCTGGAGGGGTTTTATTGGTGCCGTGACCCGGAACACAAGTACAGTTTGAGGGGGTGGGAGGATAAATTAGGGGTCAACTTTAGAATTGTGCTGGTAAACCTCACTTTCCTGTGACCTGTACCATGACGCCAGATTAGCCGACTAGCCAGTTAAGTTTCAGTTTAGTTTGCACCAATTCTGGGTTTAAGGTACCATAGCTTAGCTGCTCTATAATATCATGGCAACAAAGAGTGATTAAAGTCGAGCTGCCTCCATGTTAGCTAAAACCTATGTTTGGTACAAACTAAACTGAAACTTATCTGGCTACCAGATAATCCAGCTTCATGGTACAGGCCCCTGGTCTTAAGAGGCACATCATAGCTTCAATCCTTTAGTTTGGTGTCAAATGTGCTTAACTAATAATATGCCCAATAATCATAATTTGTGTGAAGAGGAATACATGTTATTGGTGTTTTACTGCCTCTTATCATCATACAATTCAACTACAGTGTATAGGAGTCTGTATAGGATTGATTGATTGATTGATTGATTGATTGATTGATTGATTGATTGAT
>CAIGQV010018361.1:0-13703 GCA_903798115.1 Danio jaintianensis | reverse complement strand
ACATTATCAGGATGATGAAGATGAAACCAGGGTGGACATTTCAGCAATACAATGAACCAAAACACAGCCAAGGAAACTCTCAAATGCTTTCAGAGAAAGAAAATAAAGCTGTAGAATGACCCAGCCAATCACCTGACTCCAATCCAACAGAAAATACAAAATAAAGCTCAGATTTGATAGACGAGACCCACAGAACCATTAAGATCTTGACACTCTGTTGAAGTCTGTGAAAAACTCACACCTGAGCAATTCATGTGACTTCATTCTCCATATGGGAGCATCTTTAAGCTGCCGTCACCAAAAAAGCCTTTTATATAAAGTATTAAACACATTTCAGTAGTTCAGTAATTTCTCCTTGTGTCATTTCATTGTTATTACACATAACTCATTTTCAGATTTTTTAGTTTTGTTTAATTTTTGTTTGTATTATTTGGGTTTTTACCAAAATCTGGTTCAATCCCATGTCAACAGCTCCTTTAGAAATATTATTCCCAGGAAAAAAACGAGGTGTTCAATACTTATTTTTCCCGCAGTATGATGCTATTTTAAAAGTTAAAGTTGAGATTTTTTGGGTGTACTAGAATTTAAAATCACATACATGTGCACCTTTAATCTTCCAAAAAAGCACTTAGTTCTTTGATTGGCCAGCCTAGTGGTTTGTGATTTTTATGTGTCGAAAATAATCACCATTTCACCATAATCTGAATTCTGAAGCCACTGTCAACAAAAATGGTCAATGCTTACTAAACATATTTACATACTAATTATTCATTCATTTTTCTTCGGGTTAGTTATTTATCAGGGGTCGCCACAGCAGAATGAACCGCTAACTATTCTGGCATATGTTTTACCCAGCGGATGCCCTTCCAGCCGCAACCCAGTACTGGGAAACACCCATACACTCTCACATTCACACACACACACTCATACACTACAGCCAATTTAGTTCATCTAATTCACCTATAGCGCAGGTCTTTGGACTGTGGGGGAAACTGGAGCACCCGGAGGAAACCCACGCCAACACGGGGAGAACATGCAAACTCCACACAGAAATGCCAACTGACCCAGCCGGGACTCGAACAAGCGACTTTCATGCTGTGAGGCCACAGTGCTAACCACTGAGCCACCGTGCCGGCCATATAAATCATATATATTCATATTGGTTCTTAGGATATTATAAAAGTGTAACATTTGTACTCTTGTGCATCCTCATTGTCTTTTCATGTTAGGCTTCTTTTGTTATTTTGGCCGGTAATACAAACAACCTAAATTTGACCAAAAAGATAGATTTTTTTTTGTTAATTCACCTTTATGATCATCCGGGATTCTCTGTTAACAGGTTGGAAAAAGTTTCTGCTGAAAAAATTGCAACTATATTAAAAAAAAGAAGCTAATATTTGACTATTTTTACCACAATTTTTCACTTGTTTGTTTCCACCAGAAGTTTTTACTTCTAAACACTGCAAGCAACTAAATTAAACTTATGTATCTCACACTGCACAAAAAAATCATAATAAATCAGTTTCCAGCTTCCAAGGAATCTAATGCAATCGTAAACATACACAATTGATACCTTTGTTGGTTTTGCCATATCAGATTGAACCCGAGTCAGATTCTGACAGTGCAGATGATCAATCATAAAGTTACCAACTTTACAAGCACAGTTTTAGCAAAACATGTCACAGACTTTTATTTTGACATTTTCAGTAAATGCACAATGACATAAAACAACACTACAATTCACTGAAGCATCACCTGCTTTCTTTGCAAATACCTTCAGACGGCATTGACAGCAAAAATATTAGCCCTCCTCTGCAATTTTTAATGTGATGTTTAATAGAGCAAGGAAATATTCTCACATTATTTCCTATTATATTTTTCAGAAAGTGTTATTTCTTTTAATTTGGCTGGAATAATAAAAAAAAAAAAGTAAAAAAAAAAGATCAATATTATTAGGCCTCTAATCTGATTTTTTGTTTTTTATATATTGTCTACAGAACAAACCACTGTTATCCAATGACTTGCCAAATTAACCCAACTTGCCTAATTAAGCCTTTAAATTACACTTTAAGCTGAATACTACAGTAATAGCTCACAAAACAACTAGTAAATATGATGTATCACAGCAAAGACAATTATTATTTTTTTAATTAAAACTATTATGTTTAAAATTGTGTTGAAAAAAATCTCTCCATTAAATACCACTGCAAAAATAATTACAATTTTACAGAAGAGCTTATTACCTTGTCTTTAACTCTAAATGGAAACAGGCACGGTGGCTCAGTAGTTATCACTGTTGCCTCACAGCATGAAGGTCGCTGGCTTGAGTCCCGGCTGGGCCAGTTGTCACTTCTGTGTGGAGTTTGCATGCTCTCCCCGTGTTGGCGTGGGTTTCCTCCGGGTGCTCCGGTTTCCCCCACAGTCCAAACATATGCGCTATAGGTGAATTGGATGAACTAAATTGGCCGTAGTGTATGTGTGTGAATAAGTTTTTCCCAGTACTGGGTTGTGGCTGGAAGGGCATCCACTGCGTAGAACATATACCGGAATAGTTGGCGGTTCATTCTGCTGTGGTGACCCCTGATAAATAAGGGACTAAGCCGAAAAAAAAAGAGAATGAATATATGTAAATGGAAACAATAACTGGACTTGGATTGATATAAATCCTACAAAAACACAGTAAATACCTTTTATGAGCTTTGTGGATTTGCATATCTTACACTGCACATTCACAAACAGATACTAAAAGCAAACATTACAGAGCATCATATGTCCTCTTTAAAGGTCCTGTGAAATTAAAAGAACGTTTTTTTAAACGTAATGTGTTCCAAAACAGTGATAAAATTCGCATTTAGAAAACATAAGCCTGATATAAACATCCAAAGCTTGCAATTTGTCACTTCCGTCTAAATCAGGGGTGCCCAAACTTTTTCTTATGAGGGGCCAAAAAACCAAACTTGATTGAGGCTAGTGGGCCGAAGGCAAATATAGGTGGGGTAATTTATTATAAGTAATTTCCTAATTTATTTAATAATGTTTAAAAATGACTAGAAAACATTGCTTTATATTAACTAATACAGTATTTTTTACATTTTATAATGAACTTACTAGAGTAAAAACAAAACAATCTAATGTATAACAAAATGACAATAGTTTTTGCCTTGATTTAATTGCCAATGTCTTCTGCATAGTCCTGCATCTGTCAAGTGACAGTATTTACATTTCAAAAAATCAGATTCGTTTACAACATTTTTGAAACATTTAATTACTGTTTGCTTTTTTTGTAGCTCAGCAATAAAACAAACAAGAAAAGGTTACGTCAAATTAGAAATGACGATCTCTGTGTTAAAGGCATTCGCCCCAACCCTCTCCATCATACTCACCCTCCTCTCAGATGCGATGGTGGGCCAAATCAAAGGTTACAATGGGCCAACTTTGGGCATCTCTGGTGTAAATGAATCAACGATTTTATTATGGTCACCTCATACTTCAGTTTCTCTTCACATCTAGACCAATCAAATGCTCTCTAGTATCTGACATGCCCCGCCCCCTTCACAACGCTTCTCATTTGTTTTTCATTTGAAAAGCTCAATGAGCTCAACCACTCTCACTGGCAGAGCTGTGATTAAAATGAAAAGCTATTGGCTGTTTTTTTTTTTTATAAATATGAATTAATACAATTGCATGCATGTAGTTGACTCACCGTCCGCCTGATCCTGACAGTGCGAAGTCTTCCGCTCTCTCTCCTCACTGCAGACAGAGACACTATCATTACCATCCTGTATAGAGAAACACTGGCCCCGTTCCAGTCACCTCACGAAGCCCTTCAGGGGCCCGACTCTACTGCACTCGTCTAATAAGCTCAAAATAGTAAATGACTGCAAGCTTTTAGCCACAAAGCCCATTAAAGCGCCGATGTTTGAGACAGTTCCCAGACGCAGCAAACGACAGTGCTTAGTGAGCACATTTACACACACACACGCACGCACGCACGCACGCACACACACACACCAGCTGTTAATTTCTGCTTCCCAAAATGTTCTACTTCAGAGAATTCCCAAAACATGTACTTTTAACTGTTGTGGAAGAATGCAAACAGCATATATTTTGGAAAAAAGTTGTCTTTTCAGCTCAGCAGAATGTGCCTCTAATGTTCACCTGATGTTCCCAGAACGTTGTCATTTGGTTAAGAAAAAAAGAATCAAACAGGAAGCAAATAGGAGCATTTGCTGGGACTAGTGTTGGTACAGTTATTATCAGCGCAGATCTGAGCGAGTGTTCCTGCTGGATACCTGATGAAGTTGCTGGAGATGGAAAAGTCCAGAAAGCCCTCCAGGTCTGCCAGTCCCAGACTAGAAGCGCTGCTGTTCCCATTTCTGAAACACACACAGTAAAATATCAATATGCACACATAAACTACCTCTCAAAGGTCTGGAATAATTGCGATTTTTGACAAATATTGCATTTAAAGTTGCAAGGTTACATTTATTTGATAAAAAAAATACAAATACAATTTGAAATAAGTAATTTCTCTTTTAATATACAGTTGAAGTCAGAATTATTAGCCCACTGTATTTTTTTGCACAATTTCTTATTAACAGAAAGATTTTTTCCACACATTTCTAGACATAATAGTTTTAATAATTAATTTCTAATAACTGATTTCTTTTATCTTTGCCATGATGACAGTTCATAATATTTTACTAGATAGTTTTCAAGATACTAGTATTCAGCTTAAAGTGACATTTAAAGGCTTAACTAGATGAATTAGGCAAGTCAGTGTATAACTGGTTTGTTCTGTAGACTATCGAAAAGCAATATTGCTTAAGGGGTCTAATAATATTGACCTTAAAATGGTTTTAAATTTTTTTAAAACTGCTTTTATTCTAGCCGAAATAAAACAAATAAGACTTTCTCCAGAAGAAAAAATATTATAGGAAAAACAGTGAAAAAATCCTTGCTCTGTTAGGGGCCGATCACACCGAATGCTCTTTTTGCTTTGAGAAGTGCATCTTTTCAATGGTTTACTAACGGCCGCAAGCGTTTTAATCGCCTGCTGCGCCTCACATTTTTGCTGTTGTAAAAATGCTCGCAGTTGAAAAAAAGTCAGAAAAAGCATGTTAGGTCAGTCGCCCCTGAAAGCAAAGGCGGGGTTTCCATGAGGTGACAGCAGTGTTTGTATTGTCAAGACAACTACGGAGACATTTAAAGATGGAGGAGAGACTAGGAGACTAAGTTATCCAGAGCTGTGTGACTTCACAAATCATGAATATCACAATATTATTAGATATTACCAATATAACAATATCAACAGCAGCGCTCACGCACATTAGGCAGCTAATTTAGTCATTGCCTAGTGACATAAAAAGCGCAGTGCACTTCTTTTTTTTCTTGTCAACAAAAAAAGGCAGTGAGGTGCTCCCGGTACAAAAATAAAAATCACAGCAGGGCTAATAATTCTGACTTCAATTGTAAATTCAAACAGAAAACTACAATTTTAAATTAGAAAGTAAATCAAAAATGGCATGGACGTCTTTTTTTGACATGATTAAGAAATCAGAATTATTCCAAACCTCTGGTAGTGCAAGTTATGCAAAACATTTTCTTTATTTGCTCTTATTTATTGTGTCAGAATAATAAATGCAGAAGCTCCTAATTTCTCTCAGTAATGATCAGTAAGCCGTGGATAACAGCATGAACACTGGCATGGGATTCATTAGCATGGGCATCAGCTCCACTGCCAGCTGATGACTATGAACGTGTGCCTGTAAACTTTCCCCCTGACCGGGCAGAAAGAGAACTGCGGATGAAGCAGGGGTTAAAGCTGGATGAAGGCGAATGTCCTGATGTCCAGACGTGGGTAAGTGAGGATGGCATTGAGTTGGCGCAGGTAAGAGACCCATTATATCTTTCTCATTGTGTAGAATCAACAGGAAGTGACACGTGGCACCTGCCTGTCAGAGTGAAAGTCCATCCTGTTAGATTGAGGTTTCTCTAGGCGTAAATTGTACTTCAGACTGAAGTCTACTAATGCACTAGACAGTGTGTTAATGCTAACAATGCTAACAGTGTGTGTGTGTGTGTGTGTGTGTTTGTGTAGGAAAAACTAACCCTTGATGTAAAGGTTAAAACACTAAACTCAGAGTTTGGAGATAGGAATCATATTAGCTAGCATTAGTCCAGATTTTTCGTGAATATTAGTTATGTTTTTACGATTTTAGTTCATGTTGTAATCATTTTGGGTTAATTTTGTAAATATTGTAATTATAAAATAAATGTAATGTTAATAAATGTTATAATATAAATAAATGTAATTTCATAAAAAAAGAAAGGAAAAAAAAGAGATTTATTTTTGGTTTGTTATTTAAGTTAAACTAAAAGGAAATGAGAAACGTCACTCTGGTTAATAGTTGAAATAAATGTAGCTTTGTTAAATTCGTTTTTCCATTTTTACGATTTCAGTGCACATTTTAATAATTTTGGGTTAATTTGATCATTTCTATTTATTTTTGTTTTGTTATTATTGGTTTGTTATTGAAGTTAAACTAAATGAACATAAGAAACATCGCTCTGGCTAATAGTTGAAATAAATGTAGCTTTATTAAATTAGTTTTCGAATTTCCATTTTTACGCTTTTAGTTCACATTTTAATAATTGTGGGTTAATAGTCATATCACCCTGCAGCCCAAGACCGGTTACTCACTGAAGCCAAGCAGGGCTGAGCCTGGTCAGTATCAGGATGGGCGACCACACGGGAAAACTAGGTTGCTGTTGGAAGTGGTGTTAGTGAGGCCAGCAGGCAGTGCTCATCCTGCGGTCTGTGTGGGTCCTAATGCCCCAGTATAGTGAAGGGGACACTATACCGTCAGTGAGCACCGTCTTTCAAATGAGATGTTAAACCGAGGTCCTGACTCTCTGTGGTCATTAAAAGTCCCATGGCACTTCTCGAAAAGAGTAGGGGTGTAACCCCGGTGTCCTGGCCAAATTCCCTCCATCGGCCCTTACCCATCATGATCTCCCAATCATCCCCATCCACCGAATTGGCTGTATCACTGTCTCTCCACTCCAACTATAGCTGGTGTGTGGTGAGCGCACTGGAGCTGTTGTCCTGTGGCTGCCGTCACATCATCCAAGTGGATGCTGCACATTGGTGGTGGTGTGGAGAGACCCCCCCTCATGATTGTGAAGCGCTTTGGGTGTATGGCCATACACAATAAATGCACTATATAAATACACATTACATTTCAATTTTCGATTTATTTTTGTTTTGTTATTTTTGGAACACGTTAAAACATTTTCGTGCTTTTATTATTATTTTTTATGGTGAATATATATTGGAATTATATTGGTGAATATTTCGAATTAGTTACGTTTTTATGATTTTAATTGTGCTCTAAATTGTGATAATTTTGGGTTAATTTGATAATTTTCTATTTATTTTTGTTTTGTTATTGGGTGGTTAGGTATTTAAATTAACCTAAATGAAAATGAGAAACGTTGCCCTGGCTAATAGTTGAAATAAATGTAGCCTTTATATTTTATTTAATTTCGGTAAATTAAAATTAGAGTAACACACATTATGGTTGTAGCTTAGTATATAATATAACGTAAGACATATTGGGTTGTTTGTCATTTTTTCTACTTCTCCAATTAAAATGGTTAAAGTAAAACAGTTTCTTTCCAATATTGCTTTTATTTTATTTTTTTATAAAAATAGTCAGATATTTTTGTGAATATTTCGAATTAGTACCATTTTTATGATTTTAGTTTATTCATTCATTCATTTTCCTTCGGCTTAGTGCCTTTATTCATCAGGGGTCGCCACAGCGGAATGAACCGCCAACTATTCCACCATATGTTTTACGCAGCGGATGCCCTTCCAGCCGCAACATTTTCTTTATTTGATCTTATTTCTTTCTAATTTGATTTGACATGTAGACATGACATGACAACTTCCTCCAGTAAGTGGCATTAAATTTTGTGGAAAAAACAAGGTGTATTATATTTTATTAGAACAGTATTTTAAGGTTTGTGTGTTATTAACTCACCCTTTGAAGGGAGTTTGATTGACAGGCGATCATTTCAAAGTCCTTTCAAAAAATCATGTTGAGCAAACTAAATTTCTCAAACAGCAAAGTTTAACTGAGGCTCTTTATCTCCACACTCATATTCTGTTAGGTATCCCTAAATCCTGTTCTTGCTGCTGTGCAAATAATTAAGTTAAAATGAAAAGCAAATAAGACATAGCATTATTACTGAATTCTAGAATAAACTATAAATCACATTATAATCACATTATAGGCATATGGATTTTTAAATTATCTCTAGCGTGAATGTTTCTGAAAGTCATCGCATCTCATTCTGCATCACTATATCTATGTGCTAGGTGGTGATCCAGAGGCTTTTAAAGGTTGTTCTAAGGACTAATCACAAGCCACATCACATTAATATCAATTAAGACGTGTCAAAACGGTTATATTAGTTATTACACAGTAAGGAAAAAGAGCACTCATCAGAGCTAATAAGCTGCTGCCATAAAGATGAGGGAAGCAAGCTCACATATGGGTGCTAAACTGCGCTTCAGAACTGCATTTAGCACATGTAGCTTAATGAAAAGCCAAATGGAGAAGCCACACTGTCCAGCAAGGCATGATGGGCTACTGGAAGACTGACCCCTCGCTTAGCTGGATAAAGCTACTGGTGGTCTCCTCCTGGGGGTCGTCTTCAGGGGCAATCTGTGCCCAGCTGCCTGAGCCACTTTCCTCACTGCTAGCGCTGAAAGACCGCCGCTCCACCTCCACACCAGCAGGGGGCACTGTGGCCACTGAGGAGACCCTGTCTGAGTCACTGCTGAGGGGGGAAAGAGGACACAACCAGCCATTTCTACTGCAAATTTAGCAGCTAAAGCTTTTTTATTTTATTTAAGCTTTGAAAGGATCCCCAAATTATCTGTCACTGTCCTTTTAAAGCAAGCCGCTAATATGTACTTTGAAAGACAGCTACATTACCAGGAATTATTAATTCATACATTTTCCTTCGGGTTAGTCCCTTATTTATCAGGGGTCACCAAGGCGGAATAAACCACCAACTATTCCTGCATATGTTTTACGCAGCAGATGCTCTTCCAACCGCAAACACCCATACACTCTGGCATTCACACACACACACACACTCATACACTACGGGCAATTTTGTTTACCCAATTCACTTATAGTGCATGTCTTTGGACTGTGGGGGAAACCGGAGCACCCACAGGAAACCCACGGCAACACGGGGAGAACATGCAAACTCCACACAGAAATGCCAACTGACCCAGCCGGGACTCGAACCAGCGACCTTCTTGCTGTGAGGCGACAGTGCTCACCACTGAGCCACCGTGCCACCCTAACAGGAATTAGTAACCTTTAAACACAGTGACTCTCATTCTTGAATCTAAAAAGAAGTTACAACAACATTTCATTAATTAGTAAATAAATACGCTACATACATTTGGGTCAAGAAAAGGAAACATAGAAGGGCTGCACAACATTGGAAAAATCAGACATTGCGATATTTTGTTGTTCTGTGATATATGTATATTGTGGATTCAATTTCACCAGATGGCTTGATTGGGTCTATTTGGAAGTAATTCATTAATTTAGACTGATTGGGATGATTCTGTAGGGGACTGAATCATGCATAAAATACAATAATCAAACTACAAGCATAGATAAATACAATAGAGCATAGATAAAAGTGAAATAAACAGTGCTTTATTGATTTATAGGGAGTCTAGCAGTATTCAGGTACGGAAATGAACACTGTTTTCATCGTATAAATAATTCAGTAAAATTAATCTTTATTAAAGTCACAAACTGTAAAATTCCTTATATCTGAATGCTTTAATCCTTCTTAAAAATTCTCACATAGTCACAGGTCTTAAAACCACATGAATATGATAAACTTTTGCTCCATTTTGGTTAAACTCAGCAGTAACTCTCATGTGTTCTGAACTGGTCAATGATACTCCAGACTCAACAATGCAACTGCGTTAAACTGCACAACTGTGATGTGGCTATTGCGGATGCACACATTGCAATATCAATTCTGAAACGATATACTGTGCAGCCCTAAAACAGGTATAACACTGTATATAAAACTGTATGTAAAATAGAGATATTTACAGAGAGAACCAACCCTTCTACCGCTTTATAGAACAATGTCCCTTTATTTGCAGAGCACCTCTGTGAGAAAGCATGTCTGTGAGCTTTTATGTAGACTCTACCTGCTTTTGGTTGCTGTCTCACTCTCTTTGCCACTTTGTTTCTGGGTCTGATGGGATGCCTCCCTGTGGTGGGTCTCAACCCTCCCCTTCTCTTCGGAGGCCTCTTCTCTTTGATCTGGTTCAATGTGAATCAAGGGTACCTCTCTCTGTCCGCGCCATGCCTGCCTCACACAGGAGGAACTGTAGGAGCTACAGCTGTTTTCCTGATGCTCCACACTTGGCCGGTTTCCACTGTTGTTGCAACGAGAATGTTTAAAGCCATGTCTCCTTTCTCCAACTGGAATATGTGGCTGACAAGTAGCCGCAGTGACATCCTGCTGGCCTCCAAGCAGTGATTTGCCACTCTCTACGATGTCTGCTGCTAGACGATTAGCAAACTGCTGTACATGTGGCTGTGAGTCTGCAGAATCGAGTTCCAGACTGTCCTCTGAGGGCTCTGCAATTATCTTATTCTTGCGCATTAGAGACTCTATAGAGCTGGACCAGGTTTCATGAATCAGCATGTCTGTGATTTGGTCTGTTTGGCCGCGCTTATACAAGCAGGAATCAGACTTGCAGAGTCCAGATGATGACACAGAGTTAGTTGGATAGATGTTAAGCGAGTCCCCGTATACATTTCGAGCAAAGCCATCGAATGAATTGGCCTTGATGGGCGAGTTTACAGTTAGTCTGGAATCTGAGGACCGCCTGTCAGGAACAGAAGACTGGCGGATACAAAAAGGGGTTCTGGGGGACGGGGGTAGTAGGCTATTACTCCACTCTTTGGTCTTGGTCATACTGTAGTCCTTGTTTTCCTTGTCCATATCTTTCAGCATGAATCGATAAAACTCTTCTGTGATACTCTCAGTGCTAGATTGCTTCGATAGACAAGACGATGTACGCACATTGAGGTGTCCGTTTTTTTTACTGGCAGCTTGCTGAACAGCTGCTGCAAGGATGCTGCTGGCATTTTTCCCAGCATAGTAGTCCAGCAGAAGGTCAAACCCTCGACCCTCTGTCTCCATCTGGTTCACCATGAACCTAGAGAACTCATCCGTAATGCTCTCACAGCTGGACTGCTTGGAGATAGAGCTTCCTCGGCTCAAATTGTGCCCAAGCCTGTTTCCTGGTCCCAAAGTGTTTGATGTCCCGGAGGGATCTGCATCTTCCTCTGGAATGCTCTCATAGCTTGACGCTTTCCCCCTGCTACTCCATCTCTCACACTGCAGGCGGCTGCGGGATGACTGCCCAGATTTGGCAGTATCCACAACACTTAATTCTGGGCAGTTCATTATCCTGGCAGTGACCTCTGATGCAAAGAGTGCGAATGGATCAGAGGTTGTGGGTTCATCTAAATTAACAGTTTCATCTACAACACGGTTGACCAGGCGCTCCATCAGTTCGGGCTGTTCTTCGGTTTTACGTTTGATTTCACTGAGACGTGGCGGTCTGTGCTTCTTGGTGACCGAGGTGCCATTTTGTGTCTCTTTCCGGCGGAGAGCTGCAGCTGTGCGGCAGGGCAGAAGCAGCCCTTCTGGACCTTCTGAGCCACCATTTAATGCGCAGAACCATGGCTGCTTTCCACTTGAGTTCTCCAAGCATATCGCTGCCAGCTCTGTAGCCATGGAGACCACTGTGGTTGCCAAGTCTTCAGCAAAGCACATGACAGGAGTTTTGGACTCCCCCGAATCCATTTTAAATGCTCCAGAAGAGGACGATAAAGACTGCTGCCTGGTCTCGCTCTCTCCTCCTGCCCTCCCTCGTGGCATGTGAAGTGGTGAGCTTTCAGCTGAAGGGAGCGCAGACTCTGCATTCTTGTCACTCCTGCCCAGCTGCCCTTGCAGGTCTGACTGCTCTTTGACCATAGTGGCTGTCACTCTGTTCAGAGCAAGTCTGTAGGGTTCCTTCAGTTTGGGCTCATTTTCTCTTTCCTCCTGTATGTGTTTCTGCTCTCTCTCTCTCTTTCCTATTAGAGCAGACAACTTCTCAACACTGCTTCGCCTTTCACCACGATTATAAGCCTGGCTTGGCTCAATCAAATGCTGTAATTGGCTCAATGCTTCCCTGCCAGCTTTGGAATCAGCCTCATATGCCCTATAGCTGACGCTGCCTTCCTGCCCATCACATGATCCCATATTACATTTTGAAATGTCACTTATTTTCCTTGATGTTGCACATAGTACATCAAAAAGCAAATTATTCACACAATCTGAGAGGAAACCCTCAATGTTTGGGGCATCTTTTCCAGGACCCTCAAGTTCTTTTCTCTTCTCAGCCTTCTCAAGGGCATACTGAAAGATACTGTCCGATATTTCTTGAGTAAAGTTGTCCACATCTTGTTGCTCCTGATATGGTCTTCTTGGACTTGTGATGCCATCCACTATCTTGTTATGTGTAGTCTCAAGGAAATTTGCAACGCTTGAATAACTTTGTCTGTGGGTAAGTACAGCTGAAGCTTCCCTGAGGAGAACTTCAGCCACATTGGCTCTAAAGGCCTCAACGCTGGTGCCCTCTGCTATGCTACAGTGAAGAGGTATTGCAGTTGAAGCTTGGGCGACTGACAGAAGTCCCATAGAGGCGGAATACATGTCTGCCAAGTCTTCATTGTCCCCAGAGTCATCTGCTAGGTCTACCGCAGCTACAGCTCCAGCGACCTGAGACATGCCACATACCGCAAATGAAAACGAATACTCCCCTTGATCAGTTTCACTCTCTTCCTCTTCATCCTTATACTCATATTCCTCTCCTGACTCCAGTGTGAGTTGTTCTGTGACCTGAGGAGTGGTGATGGTACCAATGACACTCGCGGCACATGCCAAAGCTATTTCCAATGGCTTAGCAGGGTGTCCAACTGGCGAGTTGTGAGGGGGCTGAGTACCATGCTTTGTTTTGGCCTTATTTACCCTATCATGCTCTGATGTTGCATGCGACTGCACTTCCGGCCATTCTGTTACCTCCTCACTGTTATCAGGACTTTGGACAATCACAATTTTAGGAAGTTCAAATGAGCAAGCTCGAGCCCTCTGTGGTGCCTCAGTGGAATGGCTTATATCACTTGGCACACTCACTGCTGCTTCTGCAACAAAAGATGGCTCATCTTGTGACAAACGAATAAAAGCATCTTGCAGGACTGACTCAGCCAGATTGGTGGCATAGTGACCGGCTGACTCCTTGACTTGTTTTGGGGTGGTGGGTCGGCCTCTTGAAGGGGCGGAATATGTTCTCGAAAGCTTTTGGGAGTTGGAAGAGGTGCAGAGGGTTTCAGAGTCCTCACTATCCTCTCTCTCCATTTCACTCCTTTTTTGAGCGTGGGCTGCTCTCAACACCTTAACAGACTCTGGCATGAGAGAAATCTCAGGATCTGCAAAAAGAAAGACACATGGCAGGGTTGGTGAGGATTTTGGGGGGGTTTTGCACAGAGAGAGAGAGAGAGAGAGAGAGAGAGAGAGAGAGAGAGAGA
>CAIGQV010018358.1:0-28924 GCA_903798115.1 Danio jaintianensis | reverse complement strand
AAAGTTTTTAACAGCATATTAGAATGAATTCTGGAGGGTTATAAGACTATGAAGACTGGTGTAATGATGCAGGAATAAATTGCGTTATACAGTGTATTAAAATAGGTTAAACATTAAACTGTTATTTTAAATAACAATAATATTTAACATTATTATTATTATTTTTTTACTGTATTCAAATAAATGCAGCCTTGGCAAACACCTCTGACCCAAAACATTTGAATGTTACTGTATTTCATACTGAAACCTTCTCTGAATAGTCCCAATATGTGTCAAGTACAATGGTAATATAAGTACCATTCATGGTTGATGGCTTCTTGTGCAGTCAGTCTCTGGTCCTGGTCCACCTCCATAAGACGTGACACTAAGTTTTTAGCTGTGGACCAAACAAAATATAAGAAACTCCGTGAACCCAATTTTCACATTTAAGGTTTATATAAGAGGTTTTCTTCAGTTGAATTACCAGAGTCTGAGATTTCATCCCAGTATGGTGAGTCAAACTCATAGTCTCCAGCAAGAATCTTCCGGAAGAGGTTTTTGTCATGGTTTTCATAGTCATCGTCATCTGCTTCATCGTAGAATGGAGGATTTCCAGAGAGCCTGTGCATGACATGAGCAAAACCATTAGTTTATGTGTACATACTGTGCACCGCCATCCTCTCTGAGGAATATAAAATTAGACTTATATCAGATTAAAAAATATATATATATTTTTATATACGTATATATAGACTATAGAAACGTGAATTAAAGGGCTCGTACACAGGATGCACTGCTCGGCGACGCGCCATGCAGCGCCATGCATTTTAGAATTCTAAACAGATTTCTATCAGGGTTCGCACACCGGCGCCGCAAGTCGGCGGCTGCCCGCGGCGCCCAGCTACGACTCAGGACTTTGTTCATATTTCTGACATGCCACAGAGTGACATCTGCATAGTTTAATTTTAAATAACATGCAATTGTGCGCATCCGGTGTGCGTTTCTTCCAACTGTCATGCACCATTTTGCCAAAGTGGGTAGTTTTTGGCCAGAATAGTATTTTTTTCACACCTGTAGTCTGGACTGTTACATCTGTATGCTTGAATCCAAATGACTTAAATAGCATTGAAATCACAGATTTTATTGAGGAAGACTCGTATATATATATAAAATTTTTCAAGACACATGTAAGTAAACTGTCCTGTCATTTGTTAGAGTACATCTGTGTATGTTCTGGTATTCTGCTCTGTTATCCATTAGGATGGGTATGTGTCATTATGTACTTTTTAATTTTGAGCATGAATCAGACCATGCATATTTCGGAAATCTAGTCGTCCAGCCAAATTTTAATTAGGCATTTCACTTTGTCTTTGCTCAAGGTTAACAAACAATTCATTTCAAGAGGCATTAGCAACACAAACTGCTGCTACTTTTCAAACAGTGTTTGTAATAACTATACGCTGTGATAAAGTCTTAATTAGTTCATTAGGTCAGATTGGTTTTCCACCCCAAGCAAATCGCTCAAGACCACCTTGTTTTGGTGATTTATCAATGATTTTTGTTCATTATGGTGTGGATGCCTAGACTAACCAAACTATGAAAGAAAATACAGCAGGTTCTGAAATTCACTCCAAATGAGTGAGGTGTGAAAATGGTACAATGTGGACCAGAATCTAGATTTGATGTGTAAATAAAGGAATTAAAGTTTGAGTGTAAAGGAGAAAACACTCACAGTATGTACATAATCACACCAAGGGCCCAGCAGTCCACAGGTCGACCATATCTCTGCCTCCCAACAACCTCTGGGGCTTTGGAGAGAGAAAAAAAGACATTTATGGAGACATAATCACCTTTTCATAATAACTTGTCTTATTTTAACCACCGATCCACATGTAAACATAAACTTCTGTTTGTTCTCTGTATAATGTTGTTGTCGTTGTTCATCAATGGAGGCCATCTGTTGCGTCTCCCCAATGAGTGTTTAAAGAGGTTTTGCCTGTTTTGAAGAGCTTCTTACCCAGATACTCAGGGGTTCCACAGGGCTCCTTGATGAGTCCATTCTCCAGTTTTGCCAGATGGAAATCGCTGATGACTATTTTTGAATGTTTCAGTCGGTTGTAGTACACCAGATTCTCGAGCTAGAGGGAATGACAATGACAAGATGACATGCTGCTTCATGAGATTTCTTTCTTAAAGCAGACTGTGTTTACAGTCAATGATGTAAAACATTCACATTACATATTGCACAACTACTGTACGTGTAGTTGTTTGTTTGATTTGTGAAACCGATAGATGATTTAATAAATGAGGATGTTTAAACAAAGGGTAGATCAGAATTCATTTTTAATCATTTATCTTTAGTTTCTGAAAAGAAAAAATTCTGTAAAAGAAAAAAAAAAAAACATGAATAAATAAGTAATAATCACATTTATTGCAGTAACAACTTTTTTCATTCCAAATTTCCAGTTATGCTTAGCTAATAGCCTTTTCTTCTTTTGCCACACACTAGGCTCAGATTGATAAAGTTGCCAATAAGGAATTCAACATATTTTCACTAAAATCAAATCTTATTTAGTTTAATAAATACTGAAGCCATAAAACTAAAGAAATGTTGTTACCTGAAATAAATTAGTTATAAATGTGTTTTTTATTTATTTACCTTGAATAAATATTTCACATATTCATTGTAAAATAATAAATACTACTTATTTTAAAACACCACTTCTTGAAAAAAAAAAATAATAATAATTTAAATATACAGTTGAAATCAAAGATATTAGCCCTTCTCTGATTTTCTTTTTCTTTTTCAAATGTTTCCCAAATGATGTTTAACAGAGTAAGACATTTTTCACAGTATTTCCTATAAAATGTTTTCTTCTAGAGAAAGTCTTATTTGTTTTATTTTAGCTAGATTTAAAAAAAAAAAACCATTTTAAGGTCAATAATATTATTAGCCCCCTTAAGCAATATTTTTTGGGATTGTCTACAGAACAAACCATACAATGATTTGCCTAATTAACCTAGTTAAGCCTTTAAATGTCACTTTAAACTGAATACTAGTATCTTGAAAAATATCTAGTCAAATATTATGTTCTGTCATCATGGCAAAGATAAAAGAAATCAGTTATTAGAAATGAGTTATTAAAACTATTATGTTTAGAAATGTGTTGAATTTATTTTTCCTCATTAAACAAAAATTGGGGGAAAAATATACAGGGAAGCTAATAATTCTGAGTTCAGCTGTATGTATTCAAACAATTCTGAAATCTAAAAAGTCCATCTGGAATAAAAAAAAAATCTGGCATGTTAATATTTTGGTATGGCTGATGTGCCTAAAAATAATATACTATATTGACAGACAGACCTGATTCCAAAAGTGTGTACATCTACAAAAGAATCTGATATTAAACTTAAACAGAATTGGCCGTTGGAGACATAGTGGGTAATGGGGTTAAATATGAAAAACTAGATGTGCACCACCAGAGGGCAGTGCTATGTGCTGTACCTTCAGGTTCCTGTGGACGATCTTCAGGCTGTGCAGGTATGCCACCGCTTCCATCACCTGTCTGATAACATTACTGGTGTCCCTCTCAGAATAATAGCCTTGATCCAGAATCCAGTCAAACACCTCCCGGCCTGTGGCTCTGCAAGAATACACAGCACACGCTGAGCTGCTTTTCGGCACAATTATGAATTATTCACACCCTGCTTTAAACACTGGCACCTTCAAAAGCTTTACTCCATCATGCAGGTGTAGCAGGCCGGTCCACGCCACACATACAGCGTATGGCAGGGACGAGGCTTTAAAATAATGAATGCAAATCCAAACAGACAGGTAGGAATGTGACAAGGACGAGGCGGTATAATCATGTGAGGACAGTTTGAGCGCAGGGTTTATTTTTGTTATGTCTCTTGAAGTCAGTATCAACAGGAATAGAAAGGGGACTTTTTGTCACCAACAGAAAAAACTACACTGGAGGAATTTGTTTTCTGCTGCTTTTATGTCAATGGCCTTTGCATTTAGTGCCAGCACGAGCTTTCAAATGGTCACATGGAAATGTGTGTGTGTGTGTTCTTTGGAAGCAGTTTAGAGCTTAATGGTTAAAAATTGAGGAACAAAATGTCTTAATATGTCAAAACAGATTTCTTACATTTTGTAAATGCAGCCTAACAGGCCTGTCACTGTCTAATGTGTCATAAATAATATTTAAACAGCAACAATTACAAGACCAAATAAGAAAATCACTCTCTGATCTTGTGTGTATAACTTGCAAACGTTATAACTTTAACCCTATGAAGTCTGCTGAATTGTATTTATTTCTAAGGCCACTAAACCATTAACGTGATCAGAAATTTGCTGAAAAACGTGCATTCTGCTGTCTCATTTATAATCTTTTCTTATTTTGTAAGTATTTTAGTGTAATTGTATGTTCAGCTTGTGGTCTACGTGTATTTTTGCTATGAAATCTTCAGTGTTTTTTTATTAATTAAATGTGCTGTAATGCTGGGTTCACACCAAAAGCATAATAAAGTATTTGTGCAAGTATAAGTTACATACAAAGTCAATGCAAACACATTAATATAGGTGATTTTCCACTGGGCTGCGTGAATAACGAGGAATATGCGATGCATTTTCTGCAAATGCAAGTTCAAACAATTCAACTTGAGTGGAAATTTACTTGAACTGAAAAACATCCCATGAGTAAACTAGAGAGAGTGAGTGACCCTGTGCTCTGCGTTTGGTGTGAACCCAGCATAAGAACAACTTATATTGTTACAAGGTTATTGTAGTTTTGTTACTAAAAAATAAACAATAAGTGAGATATATTGTAAAAATTGCACAAATGTTGTTTCAGCTAGTTGCTAAGGAAACATTTATTGTTTTCAGTTTAGTTTAACTTGACGCACTGCAAAAACCCAAAACTGTATATAGTCTGCTATTATATTAAAAAGATTAGCAAAAGAATCAAATATCAAATGAAATATCTAGCTAAATATGGGCCTCTTAATTAAATTTGACGTGTTATCTGCCTTATTTATGATCTCCATATTTGTTGAAACAAACTATATTAACCAATAAATCTTGTTTCATTATTAGTTATGTATTTTCTTGAGGCAATGTTTAAAAACTGAGAAGCATATTAGTTTTGCTGTGGTGTTTGTTTTTGAACATTTTGACTGAAATCATTATAGTAATACTACTCCCTATACAGTTAAAAAATACAAAGAAATCGTCATTTCAGGACTTACAGCTCCAAGAAGAGGTAGTACTCTTTCCGGGTCTCATAAACATCCACCAGCTGGAGAATGTTGGGGTGTTTGACCCTGGAGAGAAGAGATGGACCAACAGTTAGCAGACATAGGAAGCTAATACACATGTAGTGTTGTGTTCAGATCCACAAATTAACCCTACACTCACTGCCATCTGCCACCACACACTCATCCAGCATCACTCAGCCACCATTTATACTGTAAAAAATGCTGGGTTCCACGCAATCGATTTGTGTTGGGACAACATGAAGGAATTAAGTTAACTTATTAGTTTTTACAAATTTAAGTGGATTAAACATAAAACAATTAAGTTGTCCCTCACAAACCTCAAGAATTGTGTTGTTTCAGCTCATTTTAGTCGTTTGAACAAACATCATTTTTTTGAACATGCACTCCTATATCCATTATTCTTTCATTCATTTTCTTTTCAGCTTAGTTCCTTTATTAATCTGGGGTCGCCACAGCGGAATGAACCGCCAATTTATCCATCTTATGTTTTACACAGCGGATGCCCTTCTAGCCACAACCCGTCACTGGGAAACACCCATTCACACACACCATTCAAACTCTCATTCACACACATACACTATGGACAATTTAGCTTACCCAATTCACCTATAGCGCATGTCTTTGGACTTGTGGGGGAAACCGGAGCACCTGGAGGAAACCCATGCCAACACGGGGAGAACATGCAAACTCCACACAGAAATGCCAACTGACCCAGCCGAGGCTCGAACCAGCGACCTTCTTGCTGTGAGGCGACAACGCTACCCACTGTGCCACCGCACCACCCCCTATATCCATTATAATCACATTTAATTTAAAACAAATGTCAGCTTTATTGTTAATGCTCTGAAGCTGTATCACACCAATATTGACGTCCTGTATATATGCTTTTTCATTGTTTTTAACTCTAAGGCAGCCAGAGAAAGTTCCTCTAAAGTCTTGGTTCCTCTAAAAATAAGCTTTATTTAATAAATCTTAGGATTCGTCCTTGCTGTTGTGGCCTTTGGCTAATCACTGAGGCATTTATTTCATATTCTTCATCTTTTATTGCTGCTTTTGAACAATACGCATTATAAAAAGGCCTATGGAAATTAAGTGAATAGCTGAAAGTTTCCAGGAAACTTCCCTTAGAGCAGATTACATTTCAGCACATGTAATTTAATTCATTATGCAACACGGACACTGTAAAGAAGTGTTTCAGATCTTTTTTTTTTTTTTATAAGCCGGTCATGTCAGCCAACTTTTAAATCAAGAAATTAAAACACTGATTATGCTTTGAAGACACTAATGTGCACTTATGCCAGTGGAAGAGAGGAGAACTAAAGGTGAACCTGCTCGTTTCTAAAAGTGACATTTCTTTTATGTGTTATTCATGAGCTGTTGTGATTTGCGAGCGGGACACAAGCGCAGCGCCGCGCCGCATGATCAAAGTGACATCAGTGACTCGTTCACAGACTTTCAGACGCAGGATAATCATTTATAATCAGACACTCATGCAAAGCATTTATATATAATATGTTTAGACTTTGACATGTTTGCTGTATTTAACAAACTGCATTATGTGTTTCACATACAGTACGTTCTTCTTTTTTGAGTGGACTGAAAATGTCCATAATGAATATTGGCAATGCTAAGCTCTCCAAAGTCCTAAAATTGCTTTTAACTGAATTAAGCTATTTGGAAACTATATTACAAATGTTTTAAAGTGAAAGTGTAACAAACATCAGATCTACTGTTCAATATGTGCAATTAAACTGGATGTAATGCTCATGAAGAGGTAAAAACCCCAAACCTCGGGCCATGGACCAGTACGTTGATCAGCTATAGCTGCACAGTACTGTAGCAATACATTTGGGTAATGCTTTATTTTAGTGTCTTTGCTACTTGTTTGGTAATAACAGTAAGTTATGCATAATTGCATGCAACTAGCCCTGAATTAAACCCTAATCCTACATGAACCGTATGCTGTTAATTATTACAACTCCGGAGGGACGTTCAGTTCATATGCACTTGAGAGAATGAGTTTGCCAACTAGCTAATTAATAATAACATTACATGTTATACTACACGTACTCTACATATTCTCTTTCATTAGAGGAATATAGCATACATAAAATCCCATTCATTATTTATTGAGCTTTTTTTGTGTGCAAATTTTGGCTATTGTATTTGATGAAAGTCTAATTACATCAAATAAAACGAGTGTATAAGTCTTTATAAAATGAATTCAAATTAAAGAGAGTCATTTTAAGTCAATATTTTTCACAGTATTACTGTTTTTATTGTGAAGTTAATCAAATAAACACAACTTTGGTGAATTTTGCTAATGCTTCCACTGTAGATTAAATTATATAGCATACCCAGTTGAAGAAGCCACTGCTACACATCTTAAAATAAAGCTTAGGTATTTGTATAGGATGTGTTTGGGAATACAAAAACATAAATGATTAACAAATGGCATCTTTCACAGTCTGTTTTGAAATACATTAATTATAATTGATTTTCAAAGATGCCAACTGCTGACATTTTTAAATACTTTTTGTAGTAAAGAAAGTGACAGCAAACCAACTCAGCAGAAAGAGGATTTGCAAGCTTCTGCGGTACAGAAATCATCCCAGAGGAACGGCAGCATTAATGGAGCTCGACAAGTCATTATTTATAAATAAAAATGATGATTAAAAAAAATAAGATTTTCTATAAACCAAAAGAAATCAAAGGAGCAGACCTGAGGACTGCTGGGGAAAACAAAAATGGGAGATGCAATTTCCTTTTTGGAACTTTTCAACTCACATCTTCAGGATGACAATCTCATTTTTGGCAGCCTTTCGCACCTTTCTTCCATCTTTCTTCAGGAATTTTTTGCAGGTGTACATTTTCAGCGTGTTTTTATCTTTCGCCCTGAATATCTCACAGAACTCCTCCCTTGAGAAGAAAAACATGTATTGATAACATCCCGATTTATAAAGGCATAGTTCACAAAAAAAACAATCAATTCATGGCTGCAAAACTCTAATTCTATTCTGATTGTCAATCTTGTCACTCTGCATTTTGTATAACTTTCCTACACTGCAAAAATAATCCTGCTGCCCAAAATTAGTTAAATCAAATGAACTTTTCTATTCATCTCAACACCAGTCAAACTGACTAAAAATTTTAAGTTAAACTTTGTATAACTAAAAATATTTAGTTGAAACCTGATTTGAAAACATTTGTTATGACTTTTTGTCATTTACTTTTTTTAAGTGTACATTGTACTCATGTATTCGCTTCTCTCTCATAACACTCCAATATTTAATATCCATTTATTTGCTAAGCACCAGTACAATTTTTGCTTATGTTCAGTCAGTCAGTCATAAAATCAAAATGCACTCTTTCAGGACTCTTCATGTGTATTGTGCAATAATCACTGATTAAATGCAAATTATCCCTTACAAATCCGTTTGAGAACAACTTGTGCAGCTTACTGTAGATGCATAAATAATAATAATAAAAAGAAAGAAAGTTCACTTACGATTTAACAATTTGCCCCAGATCATATTTGTCTGTGATTTCTGTAGGACTGTTGTAGTCCTTCTTCTCCCCAGGTTTTAAACAGCCGAATGGCATGGCCCACCTGCCCCTGAGAGAAACACAAAAACGTACATTCCCACACTCGTACAATCAAATGCACATTGTTTGAATATGTATTACTTATTCAGGATTAATAGGCATGCTCAATATCACATTCTGTGACATTTTTTATCCCGAAGGGGAATAACAACGGTGCATGAACACTCCTGTTTGACATTCATCAACAAAACATATTCAGTGGCCTCAAACAATGAGCACTGCTGAGGGATTTGTCTCTCTACCGATCTCATTTCAAATCAAACAATATTTATACAATTTAGGAAAAATGTGAGTGGTGCTGCACATGGAAATTGTCCAACTGCAATGCCGGGATGAGGTTGCGGAGTTGCTTTTAAAGTTGCTGTGTTTGTTATGGTGCTTTAGGGCAGTGTTTCTCAACCACGTTCCTGGAGGACCACCAACACTGCATGTTATTGATGTCTCCTTTGTCTGTCACCCATTACAGGTCTTTCAGTTTCTGCTAATGAGCTGATGATCTGAATCAGGTGTGTTTGGTTAAGGAGACCTGGAAAATGTGCAGAGCTGGTGGTCCTCCAGGAACGTGGTTGAGAAACGCTGCTTTAGGGTGTTATTTACAGCAGTGGTTCCCAACCTTTTTATCACTGCAGACCGGTCAACGCTTGACAATTTTAACGTGCCCTACATAGATTGTTAGGTGACCATCAACCGTTTTTTCAGAGGATGATGAGCTGACAAAACATTGCTTATTTATACAGAAAATTAAAAAGCACTGCAGTGTTTGGGTGTTCTGTGTTTGTCTGAAGTAATTAGTTTACCGAAATGTGTATATTCCATACAAAGTACAAAGCTGCTCAGTCAGTTCTTGTCACATGACTCGCGGTGCGCTTGCAGCATTCTTGCGCGCATCGCTCCCTCAATTGGAAATAACGAACTTGCGCACGGAAAAAAATTTGATATGTGAACGTCCCCTGAAGCCGCCATCATTTGGAATCTCCAGCAGTTGATCTTCTTTTACAGACATGCTGGATTCACCTGATTTGTTGACAATTGGGTTGTGGATCCATTCCTTGGCAATTTGTGGGTCCTTCACTGGGCCTTTTGCCCTTTGCAAAAAATAAACTTTCCAAATACGTCTGTTTTTGCTAGCATGTGGGTTCAATTTTGGTGCTCATGTGACCGAGATATAACCGAGAGAATATGATCATTTTTCTAAATAAATGATAGTTCAGACTCAGATAATAAATAAAACAGAAATAATTAATGAGTTCTTGTGCGGCCCGGTACCAATTGATCAACTGACCGGTACTGGTCCACGGCCCGAGGTTTGGGGACCACTGGTTTACAGTACCTCTTCATGAGACTCTGCTCTTTAATCTACATTTGTGTGTCTTTGTAAAGTCAAGTGAAACATCTAAAGTCTTAAGGGTCGTTTACGCAACAACGTTTTCAGCCAAAAACAAGAAACTTTTTATATGTTTTGCCTGTTCGTTTACATGACAACATCGCTTTTGGGAGTGAAAATGCATAGATTTGAAAACAGGTTTCAAAGTGAAAGTTTTTGAAAATGCTGGCATCATCGTGTCCCTGTAAACACCCAAAAATGTCTTTGAAAACGATGACTTGCATAATATGTGTTTAGTGAGATGTAGATTCTAGGCAAGCATGAACAAACACACAGCAATGACCGAGTGGTAGGTGGTAGTGTTCCTGCTCAAGTGTTTCCTGACGCTTCATCAGCAAAGTGTGGATTTACTTCCCATTACAATCAACAGTGGATATGCATCTTACACACATGGCAAATTATACATAAACATGAGCGCAGAGCAACTGACAGCACATTTCCCTACAGGTACTGTTTACTAACAAGGTGACAGCGCCAAATACTGGCCTGGCATATGTAATACAGAGTTTTTGTCCATCATAGCAGAGTGTTTTGAAAACGTTGTCATGCAGACGTGTAAACTTTTCAAAATGCAAGGGAAAACATTTCTATTTTTAGCTAGATCATTGTCACATAAATGTAGCCTTACCATGCATTCTTGCTACTGCATGCTTTCTAATGTTGCGGCAGAACTACAGCATATTCTACTATGACAAAGATCACCTCAGGTACAGATTATGTGCTTTATTCAGTGTTAAATGCTACCAATGTGAGTTTGAGTTTTACGTGACATTTATTGTCATACTACAAAAAAAGCAGCAGCAACTCAGATCTTGAAAATGAAATAACATTAAAAATGAAAGTCAGAAACCAACAACATCAGTCACTCAGTAGCCTATTAATACTGTTAAAGAGGTTTAATATGTAATAATTAGATTAAACTAACATTTTAATAAAATTGCTTGTTGGTGGAATCTCGTCATGTGTTGTTAGGACAATCGAACATATATTTTCTAATGAAATATACCAATTTAAAAAGCCGTTCGTATAGTCAGGCATGTGTTCATGTTTAAATGCTACTCTAATTTCAACATGCTGTTTATAGAAGACACTTGATAGCCTTGGTCGTCACGTTAGCTTTCATTTGTGCACATCCTACATTACAAACTGGGAAACCTGCATAGCAATAATCAACCTCTGCTTTCATGTGGTTGGAACCAAAGTTTATTCTCTGGAATCCTCTCAAGCAGTGGACTAGTACATTCTGATGTTGTCCCCGAACCGCGTCATAGCTCATTACCATAAACCTGACCAGATTTTAACTCCCCTCAATGCACACACCATCCAAAATGTGCCACAACACTTTCACCAGAGCTTGCCTCTGTCTCCCAATGAAAATGAATGACTTCTGGCTACTTCGACACTCTCGTCAGCGGCAGTGTGAGCGTATGGTTAGCCTAGCATGCCTGTTACTATTACTAGTATAAGATAGGATGCATTTTGTTCCTTGGAAATGTGTTATGTGACAATTATTACATTTTAAATATTGTGACAGGTAAATAAATACCTGAAAGAAACTCAGGACTACAATGGAGGTTTTGTAGGGAGTTAAGAAACAACACTGATATAGAGAATAACTGCCTGTTTTGTAACACTGCAGGTCTTTTTCATGCTCAAACACCAACATTACACTGAAGAAAGCTGAAAGTATAATAGTACTCTTTTAACTATAGTAGGTTAAGGTTAGTTGTTGAGAGTCAGTAAGTAAGCACTATAAGAGAGTAAGTCTATAAGGGAGAAAAAATACTGTCAAACAGAAGAAATGATCACCTGAAGGATTATGGGCAAAGGAAATGGGCTGAAGAAGACAAATCAAATGTTTTTTTAAACCACGCTTACAGTCACTACAAGTCCTTCCATTCTCTCAAGCAAGGACAAATTAAATTAGACACCAGACTCTCACTTACTTTCTTTCTTTGCTGAAAGTGAGACTTTTTTATAGGCAGTTTATAATTTGTTGTTTTTTTATGTGCTAAAACTTGGGTGAATGTGCAAAGGAAATTGAGAACAAATCAACTTTCATTTCTTTGAATGAATGCACCAAATAGATGCTTAAAAAGATGCATTATAACATGATGCTCCTCAAAAGATTTTAATAACCAAAGTTAGGCTTGAAGTAGCCTTGTGTTACCACTAACAGACACTTGACAAATGTTTCTAATGGATCAAACTACAGTAGGAGATTTCAATATAATGTTTACATCATCTGGAATTGCATTTATAGCAGGCAGTTTTGGTTTGAAATTTTGTGACTAACTAAAAATATGTATTATGAATGACTGTAATTCACTCAACGTTATAAACAGACATTCTTCTGACTTTAATAAAAGTTCATTCACTATTATTTGGTCATTAATATTGCTCTCAAAACATTAGCGCAAAAAAGTAATTCGTACATAATTCATAGAACTTTTTAAAATAGTATTACTTGTTCCACAACATGCTCACAAAATTATGATATGGAATGTACTCTCAACATGTCTATAACCAAGAAACAAACACTGAACATTTGTAACATTCGGATAATTTTCTGGTATATAACTGTGACCTTTTATAACAAATCTTACTTTTTTGCAAATGTGAGTTTGTATCAAACAATTTAGACTTTTTTCTCAGGGTTTCGTAATGCAAACTATATTTATTTATAATAAAGACAGAATTATTAGACATACTGTGTAAACATAATTGCAAGGGAAAAAAAATCAAGAGAATTACAGAAAATAAATATTAAAAATTGCCCGAATTTATCAGAAATAAACCTGCAGTTCTGACTTTTCTACTCAAAATTCAGACTATTTGTATTTCTGATTCTAGTTGGGAAGTAACCTAACTATTTGCAAGTATATTTGATGCTTTGCTCTAAAATTAATGCTCTGCGTTTTGATTAACGTACTCAGTCATTTTAACATTGAGAAGCACTGCTGAGGCAAACCACCCTAAACATGTTACGTTTAAATATTTTTGTCATCCTAGAGTATCTCCTTTACTCGAACTCTAGGTGATTTAAGCGGGAAATATGAATCAGTTTACGATTTGGCTACAGTACAAGAAAGTTGACCCAAAGTTAGGAAAGTACAGCTGACTTAATAAGGTTGATCATCAGATTATGGTACTACAAGGTCTACAGAGCATACTGAAACAAAAATAATAATGCAGACACGAAGAAAAGCAATGTACACAAAAGCAGGCAGAAAGAGGACAAGCTCCATAATTTACTGTACATCCTTGCTTTTCAGACGCACAGATAGTGTCCTTAATTTCTCTCACACTCATATTTCTCATTTATCTCCTCTCGCTGCACTCCTCTTTATCTTCTTCCCTCTCTCTTTGTTCATTTTTGAAAACCTACATGTAATGCTAAGAAGTTTGTTATGTAAGTGATGAAGCTCTCTGCTCTATGATTAATTACACTTCTGTTTGCTGTGCAAATTGCTTTGAATTCCTTAAAGGGAGGGTTTACTCCAAAATAAAGATTCTTTCATCAGTTACTCTTTTATTATATTACAATCCAACACAATGTTTGTACGTTGCTGTTATTTATAGAATGAAAGCATGTTTATGCACTTATTAATCTGGGTGAAATGTCCATGAATAGGGTATTTTGTTATTTTTATTTTTATTAAATAAATGTATTAATGCCATAATGTACTCAAACAATAGTTTTAATCATTGCATATGTTAACACATTAACACATTCTCTCTTTGCTGACTATTATTAATCTCCTAATTTGGCACAAAATATCCACATATTGAACTGAAATGTCCTATTATTAACACAGCATAATGGGCCATTTGGCACGAGCACAGAACATATATTAAGCATTATCATCTAGGAATCTGGCCTGATGGTCTTTGGAAGACAGCATATAAGGTGATCAATACTTTGAAATGTTTCTTTGTGCTCCTGCCAATACTATGAGCTTCAATTTCATCAGTGATTTTTTTTTTCTGCTGATAGAATAAAAATAACTTTAATGGCTCTATTTTTAAGCCTCAGGTGTCCCCAGAATACGTCCACGAGGTATCATTTTAAAATTCCTGAAGGATCATTTTTATACCATGCTGATAACTGCCCTCTCTTTAAATGCAAATGAGCTGCTCCTCCATACCCCCTTTCCAGAAGAGGGTGGAGTCTTTACAGCTTATCACTACAAATCTCTAGAAAACATTGGGCATTTCTGAGCAGTATTGCCAGATTGGGCGGTTTTAAATTTGATTGTGTGGGTAAAAAATGGCATTGGCGGGTTTACAAAATTTGGGCGGTTTTGAAATGTACATTTTATATACAACTTATTTAAAAAACATAACTGTGTGCTCCTACTCCATTCAGTTAGTAGTAACCAGTGCATAGCGCAAACCGCATGGGCCCATCCGCAAGAGGAGGTGAAGGAAAGTTATTTCAAAATCTCCCCGAACAAATCTGACTCCCCTTCACGTGCACGTGCATGACACAGCGCCTGCAGTTAAACTCACAGCGGTTTATCATGACACTTTTATCGATCATTTTTTTCCGCAATTGACAGCAAGAACAAACATAGAAGTGCTGTCTGATTGACAAGCAGCACCTACATGTGTTCAAAATAATGTAAAACGCCAAATGGGATAAATTTATACCCCATTTCAAAAGTAAAACATACTCTAATAGGTAGTGTAATCTACATTAAGTGCAGTGTGTGGGTGAGAGGGGGCAGTGTTTCGAAGTAATCTGGTTATGTTGTGGTTCTGTGACTGCTGGTGTTGGTTGCTGTATGGTTAAAAATTATGACAGTTAAAGTAACTAGGTTAATTTTGATTTAAATACATTCAAATTAAATAAAATATCTTTTTTTTTTTTGTGCGTTTGGGCGGGTTTTGGACAGCTTTTGGGCTGGAAAAAGTAAGCTATATCTGGCAACTGAGTGTGCTTCACATAGGCGAGTGAGTTTGACAAAACACCTGTAGAAACACTCTCTCTGCAGTATATGCACAGAACACTTTTCTTAAAATCCATTTTACAAGGACTCAATAAGGTAAACAATGTTTACTTGTGAATGTACCAAAAAATCATATTGCACAACTTGTTTGCCAAAATATTGCACAATATTGTTTCTGTTTTACGTACTATGTAGTTTACTATACTATTTATAGTATATGTAACTAGATTACCGCTTCAGTATGTTAGTTGGGTATAGGTTTAAAAGTTGCTCTTACATCCAAATTTGTGTTTATATTTATGATTGTTTATTTATGTAGCACTGTGGTCCACGGTCCTGCGAGGCACGACATTTTGTTCCACATTTTGCTTAATTATGACAATAAAGCCTAACTTGACTAGACTTGACTTGCCTGTTACTCATCTGATGTATTTTAAAGCAGTTTAATCTCCTTTTGAGTACATAGACACAAAGCACAAGTAAGTGTTCTCTATGTCAAGTATACAGCAGTCTTAACTTGCATATTTCTTGTTTAACTGTTTAATTATTTGTGCAGTTTCTGAGTTAAAATATACTGACTTATTACTTTTGACTGATACTCCATGCTAATGTTTAAATAGTGTCGTAAAATTCCACTTATCAGATGTAATAAATATATTGTGTACTTAAAAGGTGTGAATAATTTTCCTGCCTGGGTTTCATTTCTCAAATGACGCAGTTACAATAAGGTAATTCATAGCACAGTTTGTATAATTGCAAGACCTTCAAACGCATTGAAGTCCACAGAGCATTCCTCTCTTTTCATGAAGTGTTCCTCTGTGCAACAAGCAAAGAACTTAATTGGCTGAAAACTCAGGAGGATTTTTTTAAAGCAGGAGCAAAGAGGGAAATGGACTGTGTGAGCGACACAGAGAGGAAGAATACAGCATTCTGCAACATCATCGCCAGCTCCTCATTACTGGCTCTCGAAAGAAATCAGCCACTCCAGAACTTAATTCGAAAGAGGAAACTTCTAAGAAAAAAAAGAAATGAAAGTTCCTTTGCTTTTCCCAAGGGCACTGTGAATGCTAATTAAACCCAGTGGCTGGTACATTAGACTCTGTTTCAACCTTTCTGCAGACCGTGGAGAAATGCAAAAAAAATAAAAAAATAAAATAGAGACCAGGAAATAGGGAGCGATAATAATCTCATGTAGGGAATACGAGCGAGAAATACCAGAGATAGTCTTGCTACACACATCAATCATGAGTCGTGAGGATTGATAAAATGACGAGAGACAGAAAGAGAAGACAATAGTATTCATTATTCACACATCAGCATCTCCGTCTCTCAGGAAGAGTGCTTTGCAGTTAGTAACCGAGCATCTCTCGTATCCTGCGGCATCGCGCTACCCGACCAGCTGAAACTTCACTCACATAATTACACCATCTTTCCCAGTCTTCAGAGCTGGCAGAATCTGTGGCTCCCTCCATCAGTCCCATCTGCCTTTAGTTTGTAAATACATGACATCAGTTTGGGCCACGGAAAGGCCGAGACGGAGATCACTGAGCTTCTGATGGCCCACAGATTGTCTTTCAGCAGGTGGGTTTAGACATCTGATTCAGAGACGCTTTGAGATCTAACTGCACACTGAGCTGGCTCAGAACTACCCAGAGATTGAGGCAAAATGCCATTAAATGTGGCACAAATCCCTTTGATATTTTAAAAATGTTATTTTGGCTAAAACCCAATATACACTGAAAAATAAGATTAATTGGATTTACTTAAAACAATTTAAGGTAAGTGGTTGCAAAATTTTAGTGAGCTGAATTTAAACAAACAAATTAAATTCAGTAATGTTCAACTTAATTTGTTTGTCTATATAAATTGTTTGCAACCACTTACCTTAAAATTGTTTTAGTAAATCCAATGAATAATTTTTGGAGTGTATTTGTGCTGCTTGGGTTTCTGAATACATTGCAAAATCTGAAATAAATCCAAATAAAAAATAAAAAAAAAACAGCAAAGTGATATGATTCGACAGCTTTAAATAGTTATGAAAATGCAGTAGAGGCTTGTATAATATTACACATGCACTGGCCAATTTGAACAAACCATTAAACATTACACTATACTAAATAATTAATTGTGCAGCAAAATGCAGAAAATTAATTCCTCAAATCAATCCGATTGTTTAAGAGAGGTGTGCTATATGCTGTATAACTAAAAAACTAAATTAGAGGTCTTTAGAATTGCGTACAAAGATAGTATGTCCAGCTATAGGAGGGCTCTAAAATCCGCCAGGGCTGAGCACCTCCGCAAACTGATAGAAAATAATCATAACAATCCTAGATTTTTATTTAACACCGTTGCTAAATTAACAAATAATCGGTCATCTTTGGAACAAAATGTCCCACCGCAAATTAGTAGTGATGACTTCATGAATTTCTTCAGTGATAAAATAGAAGGTTCAGACAGAAAATAGAAGATGTTAAACTTTCGGCACCGCCTTATACTTCAGATCCATTAAACATTCCACTGAACCAAAATAATCTACAGTGCTTCAAAATCATAGAACAGGAAGAGCTAGATAAACTTATAAATGTTTCTAAACCAGCTACATGTATGTTAGACCCAATTCCAACTAAATTACTGAAAGGATTGCTACCTGTAATAGGAGAACCTCTTCTTAACCTCATCAACTCTTCTCTATCTTTAGGCCATGTTCCAAATCCTTTCAAGCTAGCTGTTATTAAGCCTATTATTAAGAAACCACAACTGGACCCCAGCAACTTAGCTAATTATAGGCCTATTTCAAATCTTCCATTTATGTCTAAAATACTAGAAAAAGTTGTTTCTGCCCAATTATGCTCCTTTCTGCAGATGAACAATGTTTTTGAAGTGTTTCAGTCAGGTTTCAGGCCTCATCACAGTACAGAAACCGCATTAGTGAAAATAACCAACGATTTACTCTTAGCTGCTGACCAAGGGTGCATCTCGTTATTAGTTTTACTAGATCTCAGTGCTGCATTTGACACCATCGACCACAATATCCTCATAGATCGCTTAAATTCTACAGGTGTCCGGGGACAGGCTCTACAATGGTTTAAGTCATACTTAACTGACCGTTACCAGTTTGTTAATATAAATGGACAGCTTTCTCAGGTCAGGCCAGTACAGTATGGGGTGCCTCAAGGATCAGTTTTAGGCCCTTTGCTGTTCACAATATACATGCTACCCCTGGGAGACATTATAAGAAGACACGGGATCAGCTTTCACTGCTATGCAGATGATACTCAATTATATATTTCAACAAAACCTGATGAGACGTCTGAACTGTCTAAGCTAACTGAATGTATTAAAGATGTTAAAGACTGGATGACCAACAATTTCCTTCTCTTAAATCCTAAATCCTGTACACAGCAGATCTCACAACTAGACCTGCAATTAGAGGGACACAAAGTTAGCATTAGCTCTACTGTAAAAGATCTGGGTGTTATACTAGACAGCAATTTAACTTTTGAAAATCATATCTGCCATGTCACAAAAACCGCCTTCTTTCATCTGAGAAATATCGCTAAGTTACGAAGTATGCTATCCATCTCAGATGCAGAAAAGCTAGTTCATGCTTTCATGACTTCTAGGCTGGATTACTGTAATGCTCTGTTCGCTGGTTGCCCAGCATCCTCTTTTAATAAACTTCAGCTAGTACAAAATGCAGCTGCCAGAGTTCTTACCAGGTCTAGAAAATATGATCATATCACCCCAATTTTATCCTCCTTACACTGGCTGCCTGTTAAGTTCCGTATTGATTATAAAATATTGCTTCTTACCTATAAAGCTTTAAATAATCTAGCTCCTGTTTATCTAACCAACCTTCTGTCTCGCTACAATCCAACCCGCTCTTTAAGATCTCAAAACTCAGGGCTGCTGGTAGTACCTAGAATAGCAAAGTCGAGTAAAGGTGGTCGAGCCTTCAAATTTATGGCTCCTAAACTCTGGAATTGTAAGGATTCATTGGGCTGCGTTTCTCCTCCTGGCCAGAAGGAGGCGCTCCTGGCTTGTTACACACCAGCATCCTACTTCTGCAATTCCTCCAGAACAGTGGATGGCACACTTTCCCGCCATTTGCCATATGTCAACAATCAACCAGATTAACAACACCTGTGTTTTACCCTATATAAGTCTGTGTGTAACAAACCAGTGTGTTCAGTCTTGAGCCATGATTGCCTGGTGTTCTCCTGTATCTCGTGAGAAGCTAAGTGACACTTTGCTAGTGTGATTTTGACCCTTGTTTTTGTTTTATCTATTTCCTTGAAGCTCGGCTTCAAGTATTTTTGTTGTACTTTTGAAATCCTATTTTTAAGTAAAGATCTCAGTTTATTTTTTCCTGAAACCAAAGTCTCAAGTCTCCTTATTAGTCTTCTGCTCTGGGGTTCATCAGAAGAGGAGTTAGCTCAGCAGGGAAAAGCCCCGGCCTTGAGTCCCAGAGACCCGGGTTTAATCCTCACCAAAACCACCTCGTTACAGCAAGACTGAACCCAAGAAAATGAACCCAGCAGAAGAAGCTTCACCACCTTCAAATGTGGAACGTATTCTGTCTGCCTTGACTAATCAAGCGACCACTATCCAGAAGCATGAGCAGATTCTTGCCGAGATCCTTCAGCGGCTAAGTCTTCAAACTCCAGCTCCCCAAGGTGCCCAACCTATAGTCATCCCTCCAGCAGTTTTTGCTACTTCGTCTGAGCCCAGGTTACCAGCACCAGAGAGATTTAATGGAGACCCAGAGAGGTGTCGAGGCTTTGTTACCCAGTGCACGCTGGCTTTTCAATTACAACCCAGCAGTTTTCCCACAGAGAACAGTAAAGTAGCTTATATCATCACTCTACTCACGGGCACTATGGGACCAGAAATCTCCACTCGTTAACAACAGTTCCAGTTTCATTACAGAGATGAAGAAGGTCTTCCATCATCCAGCCAGTAAAGGAGATGTGGGTTATCGTCTACACCAACTCTCTCAGGGCGAGAGGACTGTGGCAGAGTTTTCTATTGAGTTCAGAACACTGGCTTCAGAGAGTGGATGGGACCAGCGAGCACTGAGAGCAACCTTTCATCGGGCCTTGTCTTCTGAATTAAAGGATGAGCTGGCCTTTAGAGATCCCGCGCCAGATTCTGAGTCCCTTATTGATGTTGTCATCCGGGTAGACCATAGCCTAAGAGAACGACAACAGGAATGAGGAAGGGAAACTAGGTTATTTGACCCTTACATACATACTAGCCTCATCACTCAGCTCCTTCAACCCAATGATCTTGAGGAACCAATGCAGCTGGGGAGAACCAGATTGACCCAGACCGAACGAGATCAGCGGATGAAAGGATGATGCTGTCTCTACTGTGGAAAGCCAGATCACTTCCGCTTCACTTGCCCCGAACTGAAGGGAAAAGCCAGCTCTCGTCCAGGGAGAGGGGGACCCGGGCGAGAGTAGATGTTTCCCCCTGTGCTATGACTTCCGGAGTGTCCATTCAAGCCACGATCACCCAAGGCAGCCAACTTCATCATCTTTGTGCCTTCATTGATTCTGGAGCTGCTGGTAATTTTTTGGACATCAACATGGCTAGTGATTTGGGTATTAGAACCATAGTCCTCCAGAGACCCCTCACCATCACAGCATTAGATGGCAGACCTCTTGGCTCAGGACAGGTTAGTCACTGCACCACGCCTCTCCAGTTAAAAATAGGGACAAAAATAGGATTTTTTTGATCCATTCACCAGAACATCCCTTAGTTCTTGGTCTCCCTTGGTTAATCCATCACAACCCTTTTATAGACTGGCCAAAACAAAGAACCCAGAACCCGACCTCAAGGTTTGCTGCATCCACTGCCTATTCCTAAACATCCATGGACACACATTTCATTGGACTTTGTTACAGGCCTACCGGAGTCCAAAGGTAACACAGTCATTCTGGTGGTAGTGGACAGATTTTCAAAGGCATGTCACTTACTTCCCCTGCCCAAACTCCCAACAGCAAGTCAGACAGCAGAGCTTCTCATGCGGAATGTGTTCAGAATCCATGGCTTTCCGCAGGACATGGTTTCCGACCGGGGTCCACAGTTCACGTCCAGATTCTGGAGGGCATTTGGTCAGCTTATTGGGTCCTCTATTAGTCTTTCATCTGGCTTTCATCCCCAATCTAATGGTCAGACAGAGAGGGTAAACCAAGAGATTGAGAGGTCTCTGAGATGTTTGGTCTTAGACAATCAGACTACTTGGAGCTCTCGGCAAGACTGCAGCTCTGAACAGGAAGTTTGGCCAGAAGAATAATGGTCGTGCCTAACAGAGCCTAGTTTCTCTTGAGTTTTTTTTTTCCCTTCACTTTGTCAATTGGTGAAGTTTTTTTTCCTCGACACTGTCGCCACTGGCTTGCTCGGATCGGGACTTGTGAAACTGTGCTTTGGTGTTTGAACTTTCAGCAGTGAAATTTAGACCACACTGAACTAAACTAAACTGAACTTCAACTCTGAAATCTGGACTTTACTAGAACTATGTTAAGCTGCTTTGACACAATCTACATTGTGAAAAGCGCTATATAAATAAACTTGACTTGACTTGACTTGTATTATTTTAAAGCAATCAGACCCTGATTGCAGCTTATGGATGATAAATATTAACATTAAAATGAATAAATATCACTGAAGAATATGAATAAATATCACTGAAGAATATGGCCTCTTAAAGGGATGGTTCACCCAAAAATGGAAATCCCATCATAATTTACTCGCTCTTTATTTTTGGGTGAACTATCCCTTTAATACAAGTTTAGACTGGTTGAAAGCAAACTGAACAATAGTTGTCCCAGGCCTTTAGATGTTGGAAGTCTTTATCCAGCTTAGTTGTGCTCAGTTTTAGTCTTCAGTCAACGTGGCTCTCAGATCTCCTCTCTAAACAGCTCCCCCTGGCATTAAAAATGGGAGTAATAATGCGAGTACTGACAAAAAGGAGCATCTGCTGTCCATCTGCAGTCATTTGTGCTTCCCTCTGTCCTGTTTGGGCATTGGAGTGTTTTTCAAAGACTTTTTGAGGCCAGTTTTAAAGAAAAGCTGCACCCCTCTCAAATGTGTGATGAAGGCACAAATAGTCGCTGCCTCCACAAGAAGCTCCAAGACTCTTCGTGTTGTTGGACCAATGGTGGAACAACACACAATAATGAGAGGGGTGAAATGATAGAGGGACGCTCTATCAATTATTTCTGTCTAGCGCAGCTGTCTGACAGGCTGGGAGCTCCTGCGACTGCTTCTTCAGTTATTCCCTGTGCGATGTTGAACCAAGACTCCTCCGATTCCTCATTGTTTTTCCTTTACTCCGCATGTCTCTCTCTTTCTCTCCTCTGGCTATCTGTTTTGCAGTGGTGTACTCCATTATTACTGATCATTTTGTTATAAAATGAAAAATTCAATTCATGCATCATACAGCACATACATAAACAACACCTTTGCGGTAGACGCTTAGCTGTCTAACTTTTTATCAGACAACTTTTTCTCACTGCATTAATCTTGTTCTGTGAATGATTGTGTAATATATAGAAACACGCAGGGTTCTTGCTAAGGTATGAGACTAGAAGCTTTATCCTACTTTTTTTTTTTTTGTGAATTGACTGTACTGAATCAAATCATTCTTGTCATGTAGGCAGTCTTCAATACACCAGTCTGGTCAGTAAAATGCTAAAGAAGATGATATGGTGTCCAGAGATCTGAAAGTTAAGCTCTAAAAGGATTTTCTCCAATAATAACACCCAGGGTTAGAGATAGTTCAGCTGTCAGTAATGCACAGGAGCAGCAGACTGTACAATGTTTAAACCATGATGCAACCTATCATTGTAGTTCAATGGTTTATTGTTGAGGTCACAGCAGCTGTGCCACAGAGAGTGTTTGTTCCAGGCTTAGAGGGTAGTTAGCGTATATTGGAATGCATGTAGATTGCACAATTATAAATGCAACTTTGGCCCGTAAGGTCTAGTGTACAGGGAATTGTATAAATGTGTATACTCGGAATGTATAAAAGTGTGCAGAGTTACTCAGTTCAGCCTGCTAAACAAGATAAATGCTTCATAAATGACAATAAACTGTTAAGTCTGTAAGTTTTTGTTTTAAAAATAAATCAATGAAACATGCATCAGTTACAAAAAAACAAACACTTTATGTGCAAGAATCTATGAAATATAAAGTGCCTGTCTTGGACAACATTTATTATTGCTACTGAATGTTCAAATACACACATGACTGTCAATATACCTAGTATTTAGACTACTCTAGTAAACACAGTCGATTTATAGAGTGAATGTACTGTGTATATATATAATACCATTTATAATTTATATATAATATAATTTTGCCTTGTAGCCCAGTACCTCCTTGCCCAATTTTTACAATTATTTCTCAATGATCATTTAACACTGATGTCTAGAGGAATGTCTGGTCAAAAGTCTGCTTTTCATCACAAAAATAAATACTAATTCAAAATATATTAAAACAAACTCTAAAAATGCCGTTCAACCCTTATTTCAGTCAAATATGGACAAAACCCAAGGATCAACAGGGTTTTTCCTACATTGAAATATTTTTGGCAGCCACCAAATGATTTTTTTGCCCCGTCAAAGCCTTATTTGATCAGTAATTGTGTTCAATATATAAACATATTTAGATATATCCAAGAGCAAAAGCATGACAGCCCTCTTTGTGTGACAGGCTTATTAACCAATAGAGAGATGTATCTGCATTTTAAGACAGATAACATGATTATTCAGAAGCCCGACAGGCTGAGTAGTAGCAATAATTATCAATAAAGTGACAAGCTTCACAAAGTTGTCTGAAAAGAAAACTAAATTTAGAAAACGGTCGGTTCATCACATAAGAATGTATACAATGTAAAAAAAACTTCTTGCTGCCTTAAATTGTTTAGTTTACTCAATTTACTGATGAAAATAAGTTAAAGCAACATCCAATTATTTGTTGTCTTGGCTTTTTGTCATTACATTTTTTACAGTGTAGTCTTATGGAAACACAGACGTATACAATATACATACCATCTATATCAGTGGTCTCAAACTCAATTGCCCTGGAGGGCCACAGCTCTGCATAGTTTAGCTCCAACCACCTCCAACTCACACCTGCTTTATAGTCTCTAGTAGTCTTGAACACCTTGATTAGTTGGATCAGCTGTGTTTGATTAGGGTTGGAGCAAAACTATGCTGAGCTGCGGCCCTCCAGGAATCGAGTTTGAGATCTATATAGAAATCGATCAGTGATGCATGCATTATACTGTTTCTTTAAATGCACCCAAAATGTATTGTCTATATGAACAATAAAAAATATAAATAATTTAAATATTGATTTACACTGTAGCAAGTTTGCACCCCCGTCAAATATACTTTGGTATCGGTGATGTTTTGTAGAAAAAGTGGTAATCGCTTTCTTTTACTATCTGTCCTGTGATTGTTTTTTCATGAATAAATTGCATAAGCAAAAATCCTTTGTATTTTATCTGTATTAATTTAAATGTATTGTTAATATTGGGCTCGCAGACCATAGGGTACTCTTTATTCTGTGTATTAATTTAAATGTATTGTTAATATTGGGCTCGCAGACCATGTGCGTACTAGGGTACTCTTTATTCTGTGTTTATGACCATGCCGGTCAGCCACCACTGATGACCAATTTTGAGCCAGAAAAAACCCTGACTATGGTGGTTTTATTTACGTTTTTGATATACTGAAGGTGTGAAACAGACCAATATTACAGCACGTTATATTAACTAGACATGTTGATAATTGCAAGCAGCTCACAATCATATTGTTTATTCACAACAGAGAAAAGGTTGTGATTTTATCAAGCAGCACCATGTGACTGATTTTAAGCACACTGCATTTACATTCTGCAACAACATCAGACAGATTCATTTATGCTTACCAAAAGATCTGGCAACAAGCATAAACAGGGTGATGACAAGCCCGAAATACTAACACACTTCTCAGTATTTCCATGACAACAGCAGACTGCTCTCTTACCAACACTGAAACTGTATAACACACACACTGTAACAGCAAATTACAGCTATAAAACTAAGCAAAGGATCATTTTAACGTGCATCAATGCATCATCAACTTGTGTCAGGCTTTACGCTCTCACTTGACAGAGTTATGCATTTGCTTTGTTTTTATTTGCTCTTCTCAAATCTTTTGCTACGCTTAACATCGATGGCAATTCCACTGCAGTATGGCAAAATGAATCTTACAGGCCAGCGAGGAGTGACGCGTGCACATTTCTAGTGACTCTAGAGGACGTTTTCCAAAATCACCGCAATAAATATGTCTCTTCATTACAGAAGGAAGAGTTTATGAGTGCGCACACCCTTCCCGAACAACCATGCACACTCTCTAATCTCATTAGATGTCTATGCCTCATATGCTGCTTCAGCTACACACTTTTTAATTGGCTTGCATAAAATTGACATTACGAGAAATATTTTAAGCTCACACAGCAGATAAATAATAATGAAGTCAGTTTGAATGCCGGCCGCACGGTAATTGAAGGTCCGTTTGGAATGCTGACTGCAGTAGTCAGGAGAGGAGAGACAAATTACAGGCTATAAATTCTAGTGTGCTTGGAATCCAATTGCAAGCAGTCTGAGCGTGTTTTCAGATTCATCTGATCACTTTCAAGTATCATTTTCATGATAATACCTTCCACTAAGCTTCTATCGGTAGCAAATTTTCTTGTTTTTCAAATTGTTGATTAATTGCTGAAGCTTTTATCATGATATATGATATTATCACGATAGAATAAAAATACTTGTTTATTGTAAATATATGTTTTAAACAAATTAAATTACAAAAGAATGAGAGAGAACATTAGGTAACACTTTACAAAGTGTACATACATTGTAAAAAATGGAGAGTTCCACACAATTCCTTCATGTTGTCCCAACACAAATCAATTAAGTTAATTGTTTTTACAAATTTAAGTTGATTGAACATAAAACAATTAAGTCCTAAAAATATCTAAAGAATTGTGTTGTTTTTAGCTCATTTTAAATAAGTAGTTTGAATAAGCAGCAAAAAAAAAAAAAACTTTGAGTTCATAAAAACGTTAGATACTATATTATACTTATGTTAATGTTCATTTAAAAATGCAAACTAATTGTATTAGTTATAAACTCCATTTAATAAAAACAGTTACTTTTTTAAATGCATTATTACGCATTAACTAAGAAATTGACATCATATAAAATTGATAAATGGTTTTGTAGTTGTCATTACATTGACTTTAGTTAAAATAATCAACAAATTAATATTGTAACAAATGAATGTTTAAAAAATGTAGATAAAAGGCCTATAATTAGTCACAGAAATCTCAATGTCCCTCAAATACAATCAGGATATTCCTAAAAGGCACTCTAAAAGTTAGTTTAAATAAAATAGTCTAAATAATAATAAAAGTAAGTGAATAATTATTCACAGTATTTTGAAGCACCCACAAAATCAAAATTGAGCATGTTCATCATGACAATATATTAAATATACAGTTGTCATAATTATTAACCCTCCTTTAATTTTATTTTCTTTTTCGAATATTTCCCAAATTAAGTTTAACAGAGCAAGGAATTTTTCACAGTATTTCCGATAATATTTTTTTCTTCTGGAGAAAGTCTTATTTGTTTTAATTCGGGTAGAATAAAAACTGTTTTTAATTTAAAAAAAAACATTTTAAGGTCAATATTATTAGCCCCCTTAAGCAATATTTTTTTTTCGATTGTCTACAGAACAAACCATCGTTATACAATGATTTGACTAATTAACCTAACCTGCTTAATTAACCTAGTTAAGCCTTTAAATGTCAATTTAAGCTGAATACTAGTATCTTAAAAAATATGTAGTAAAATTTTATGTACTGTCATCATGGCGAAGATAAAAGAAATCAGCTATTAGAAATGAGTTATTAAAACTATTATGTTTAGGAATTTGTTGAGAAACACTCTTTCCGTTAAACAGAAACTGGGGAAAAAATATACAGGAGGGCAAATAATTCTGTCTTCAACTGTATGTCTATCTTCCACAAATACTAACTTTAACTCACAGAAACATTCAGAATCTAATAAAACAAGGCACATTCCGCTAGAGCATATGTATATCATTAAATAAGTCCTCATTTTAAAGATCAGATCATATCATGCATGCATGCATCTGTCCTATCATGCTCATTTATGACAGGTGCACACCGGCCTGTTGGGAGCACTACTGCGCTTCTTCCCCCCCCCCCCCATTGCCGTCCTCTATATTGTAGTCGTACAGTCTGTCTCTCACATTCTAAAAATAGTTAGATGTGCCTTACAGTGTCAGCTGGCAAAGACTGCACCATCTGCATTACAACTACACGAACAAATGCACAGAAATTCAGTTCAGTTAGTTTACTAACTGAAATTTCGTCTGTGCCATTGCACTCCATTTCATTCATTTGACTTTTGTAACCAGCAAAGAAGTTTAGTTTAATAATGTATAATAAGATGAATTGTGTTCATTTCCTGCTGAGCTTCCGCATTTGGAATTAAAGCCCCCGTTAGAGCCATTAGAAAGGACTCTAAGGAAAATGGAACAAAGTCACTTATAAATGGAAATCAATAATATGACTAATCAATGGGCCATTCTGCATTATTCAGGGGTAACTGCACTCTCATTTGCCGAGCTCAATATGCAGCAATAATAATTCTCAGCCTATCAACCATAAAGGACTTTTTTTGACTGGAGCAGATCATTACAGAAATGAAAAGTTAGAAAAAAAAAAAAAAAAACTTTAGTTTGGGAAATACAACAGTATGTTTTAAAGGCTGCGTAATGTGTGAGATGAACAATAAAATACTTGTTTTTAAAATTTGCACAATGGCAGTCTTGATCTTCATTGGCTGCCTGTGAACATATACAACACTGGAGTTGTAGCTGAAGTCTGAAATAGTTTATGAATGGTACTGCATGCACTTCCTAAGGATGAGGACTCGTGCTCTGATATGGTTGATATGGTAACTGATATGGTAAAACCAACACCATTCTCACTGTTCACATCACTGGTTTTCCAAATGGACATGACATTCGTATGATAATAGCGTTTGGTTTCTGACAGCTGCTGACACGTTGTCGTAATAATTTTTTATTTTTTTCTGACCAATCAGAGTAGGCTATTAGAAAAGATGAGTTTTAAAGAGGCCAAATTCTTAAACAAACTGTTTCAAACATTGAGGAAGGTGGTGATGCTGTAATGTATATAATGTGATTCTTTTTTTACTTTTAATGGATATAAAAATGTGTGAGACGAACAATAAAATGCTTGTTTTTAAATTTGCACAATGGCAGTCTTGATCTTCATTGGCTGCCTGTGAACAGCTACAGTAAAACACTGGAGTTACTGCATGCACTTCCAAAGGATGAAGACTCATGCTCAAACTGATATAATAAATCAACACCATTCTCAGTTCACATCACTGGTTTTACAAATGGATATGACATTCATATGATAATAGCATTTGGTTTCTGACAGCTATTGACATAATAATTTTTTTTTTCTTCTGACCAATCAGAACAGAGTAGGCTCTTGGAAAAGATGGGTTTTTAAAGAGGACATCTTCTTAAACCCTTTCAAGTCCATCAGAAGCTGCTGTCGACTGACGGCTGACTGACTGACTGACTGACTGACTGACTGA
>CAIGQV010018356.1:0-10348 GCA_903798115.1 Danio jaintianensis | reverse complement strand
TGAGAAAATCTGCCAGAGTGCGTTTGTGAGAAAATCTGCCAGAGTGCATTTGTGAGAAAATCTGCCTGAGTGCATTTGTGAGAAAATCTGCCAGAGTCCATTTGTGAGAAAATCTGCCAGGGTGCGTTTGTGAGAAAATCTGCCTGAGTGCATTTGTGAGAAAATCTGCCTGAGTGCATTTGTGAGAAAATCTGTTGGGGTGCGTTTGTGAGAAAATCTGCCTGAGTGCATTTGTGAGAAAATCAGCCTGGATGCATTTGTGAGAAAATCTGTCTGAGTGCATTTGTGAGAAAATCTGCCTGGATGCATTTGTGAGAAAATCAACAGGTATGCAGCTGTATGCACTACATGTATATGTGTTTGTTCATGGGCTACATGAAGATGGACTGTATTTATTTATGAAATATGATTCATATTTGTAAAACACAATACGTTTATTTGTTAACACCACTGGGTTTTTGCACAAACTGACATTTGTTTTAGCAAAGTGGTTTCTGTTTGTCTGCAAGTCGAGTGATTTTTCACAAAATGCTGGATTTGTTTGTGAAATATTGAGACAGATTTCACTATATAAACAGCCCATATAACACTTAGCTGCTCATATATCTTCCCTTCAAAGAAATCAAGAAAGTGCTCAAAAGTGGACAAAAGAGGTGGATTAAAACACTGTGTAAAGAGGAATGTGATTCAATTGCCAAAAACGCATCATAAAGCACATCATTGCTTCTTAAAGGGTTAGTTCACCCAAAATTGAGAAGTCTGTCATCATTTACTCAGTAAAACTACTTGGGGTCAATGTTTACCCATTTCTAACACTCTTCAAAATATCTTCTTTTTTATTTAAATGAAAAAAGAACTTAACTATCATTTTAAGCTTTAAAATTATGAGCCCTCCTGTGAAATTTTAACTCTTTTTAAAATAATTCAATTATAGCCAACTGAAAAAAAAAATCTTAAGGGGGCTAACAATATTTACCATTTTTTAAAAATGTATTTATTTTATTCCATGCAGCCAAAAGAAAAGAAACAAGACTTCTTCAAGTAAAAATACTGTGGAAGAAAAAATTCTAGCACTGTCAAAAATTAGGGGCTTAAACACAGATCCACAGATCTTTGGTTCTTAAAGGGTTTGTTCACCCAAAATTGAGAAGTCTGTCATCATTTACTCAGTTAAACTACTATGGAAGTCAATGTTTACCCATTTCTAACATTTTTCAAAATATATGTATATATAAAATATAATACATATATTATATTATATTATATTATACTATATTATATTATACTATATTGTATATATTAAATAACAAAATATAAAATATATTTAACAGAAAAAAGAAAGTTGTGGAGGTTTGGAATCACTTGAGGGTGAGTAAATAGTAAGTGAAATTTCATTTTTGGATAAATTGTCCATTTAAAAGTTATGTGACCAAATGAAAATGACACTACAAAATTGTGGAGGAAGTGACTGAAATTGATTAGACTTTCATTGCGCAATTTTGCCTTTTTTTGCAGCTTGATTGTTCTGGTCACTGTATACTTTCATGTGAAAAAATTCTGGCTAAATCTCCTTTGTCTTCCTCTGAAGAAAATATGTCATGTGGGTTTGGAAAAACATGAGGGTGATTAAATGATGGCAGACTTTTCATTTATCCTTTCTTTTTAAGCTTTAATAAAGCACAGCACTCATCGGCCACAGTCTAAACATCTACTCAAACAATACTGATACTGTATGCAGTATTTAATAATATAAAAGCCCCTTAAAAGATAAATAAAAGGGGAAATAAGGTATTAGTGGTGAGAAACATGTTTGGACATGCACACACACACACACACACACTGGATGTTGTGTTGATGCCCATGGCTTGTGTAGACATTGCATTGACATATCAGAGATACTTGGCTTTGCTCTTGCTCAGATGTGGTTTAGAACAAAGAGGATTGTGGGTAACGCCGGGCCTAACCACAGGAATGGATAGACAGGTTTACAGGATGTCTTCCTTTTCACTGCATGACACTTACAGCACTAACAAAATCAGACAAATAGACTCCACATGAGAGAAACGTATAACATCAGAGTAAATCGATACTTCTCATCTCTTCAAACTGAAAAAATTTGCCTTTTTTCTGGGTGGCCAGGCCTGCACGTGTATCCTACATCTGCCTGTGAGGGTTTGCTGATTGTATTAAAGCATTTGGATATTTAAAAGGTTAGTTCACCCAAAAATGAATATTCTGTCATCATTTACTCATCCATATTACCACCTGTTTCAATTCCTGTTTTAGTTTCTTTCTTCTGTTGAACACAAAAGAAGATATTTTGAAAAATGCTGGAAACTAGTAACTATTTATTTCCATAGTATTTGTATTTCCTACTATACAATACAATATATATATATACACACATTTATATATATATACACACACATATATTTATATAAACACACACACACATATATATATATATATACACATATACATATACATATATACACACATATATACACATATACATATATATACATACACATATATACATATACACATATATACATATATATATATGGCGACGCGGTGGCGCAGTGGGTAGCACGTTCGCCTCACAGCAAGAAGGTCGCTGGTTTGAGCCTCGGCTGGGTCAGTTGGCATTTCTGTGTGGAGTTTGCATGTTCTCCCCGTGTTCGCGTGGGTTTCCTCCGGGTGCTCCGGTTTCCCCCACAAGTCCAAAGACATGCGGTATAGGTGAATTGGGTAAGCTAAAATTGTAGGTAGTGTATGTGTGTGAATGGGTGTGTATGGATGTTTCCCAGAGATGGGCTGCGGCTGGAAGGGCATCCGCTGCGTAAAACATATGCTGGATAAGTTGGCGGTTCATCCCGCTGTGGCGACCCCAGATTAATAAAGGGACTAAGCCGAAAAGAAAATGAATGAATGAATGATATATATACATCCACTGAATTGGCTGTATCACTGTCTCTCCACTCCACCTATAGCTGGTGTGTGGTGAGTGCACTGGCGCCATTGCCCTGTGGCTGCTGTTGCATCATCCAAGTGGATGCTGCACACTGGTGGGGGTGTGGAGAGACCCCCCTCATGATTGTAAAGCGCTTTGGGTCTGTGGCCATATGCACTATATAAATACACACATTACAATTGTTACCAGTTTCCAACATTTTGCTAAATAGATTTTATTATAATTCTATATTATAATAATTATATATTTATGATATATTGTCTTCTGTTTCCAATGGTAAAAGTTAGCAAACTGAGTAAATTTAAATTTTTAGGTGAACTATCCCTTTAAAGCATTGTAGGGAATTGTGATGGCCACTTTTTATAATAAAATCTTTAAACAATAAAATCTTTATAATAAAATCTTTAAACAAATTCTCTAACAAATTACATTTACATAAAGTATCAAATCATTTTTTATTAGTAGTAAATATATACATTTTACCATTTAAAGGTTTGGGGTCAGAATGTCTTTTTTTATGTTTTGAATGCATGTTTTCTATATAAAATTTAGTTTGAGGAAAACAATTGTACTTGCCCCACACTTTTGAATAGTTTATAGTTATATAACAGGTTTTGCAATACAATATCTTTATCATTTCTTGCACAACAAACATGTATGTTTGTGGTATGTTCTGCTTGAAAAATGGGACTGAGTGATATTCCTTTCAAATAAATGACACTTGTATTTATAACATTGCATAAATGCATACAGGTGAAGAACAGAATTATTAGCCTTACTGTGAAATTTTTATTATTTTTTAAAATATTTCAATTATAGCAAATTGAAAACTACAACAACAATTAATTCTTAAGAGAGCTAACAATATTGACCAGTTTTTAAAATGTATTTATTTTCATTCCATGCAACAAGATGAAAAGAAACAAGACTTTCTTCAAGTAGAAATACACTGGAAAATATCCTAGCACTGTTAAACATCACTTCAGAAATATTTGAAAAATAATAAAGATTTCACAGGAGGACTAAAAAACACTATTAAAGTGCTATAATATGTACAGAAGTGACCTTTTTTCTGTGGGAAAGTGTTTGTGTGAGTCTCTCAGAGGTGCTGAGGGGATTCAGGGATGTTTTTAGGTAAAGAGAAAATGTTCTTTGATGTCTGAAATCCCATATCTGTGGTTTTGTTAGTGAATGAAGCTTCAAGACTTAATCAGACAACCAGCATGGGAAACCCCTCATGACAGGAGACCTTATACACACACACACACAGAGTCACGTGCACATATTTATGACAACACCCACACACATACCAACTGCATGCATATTTCAACAAATACACTTTCTTTTTCTTTCTTTCTTTCTTTCTTTCTTACAAACAAACAAACAAACAAACAGCTTAAGAATTTCCATACTAAACAAAATCCACAATAAGATCTCATTGTCTTTCTGCTATTTATCACATATAATTTCAGACAAAATCTCATCTATGTCTCAAACTGATTATCAGAAGATGCTAAAAAGGCAACAACCTCTCTATGAACACAATGCTTTCTCAATTAGTTCATGGTTAGTTCACCGCATAATGAAAAACTGTCATTTACTCGCTCTCATGTCCTTCCAAACCCACAATACTTTTTGTATTTTGTTAGGCTAGACAGATTTTGTTTTTGCTACTTTCTCACAGAATTGTTTGAATTTTTTTTTATGGTTTTAAAGGGATAGTTCACCCAAAAATGAAAATTCTGTCACTGTAATTTAAAATAACTTCTTTTGTGCTCAACAGAAAAAAGAAACTCATGAAGGTTAAAAAACACATGAGGGAGAATAAATGATGAGGTCATTTTGAATTGTATATATGTAGGAGCTAAAACACAACATTGCATTATTTCAAAATTCTGAAATTACTTAATAGATATTTTTACAGTGTTTCTTTTATATTTGAAACAAAAACACTGATCAGCAAAACCAGCTCAACCATCTTTGGTGTGTTCGGTGATTCATAAAAGGTAACTCAGAGGCTGTAATTACACTTTGACTACATTGTTGGTCATTTATAAATGGTACAACTCTAAATATAACAGAATCTTTGTACAAGAAGCCGATAAAAATAGTTGTCTTTTCACTGTAACATTAAAAAAAAACAATAATGAATTGAATTTTTATCATTTTAACTGTAACTATGATTGCTTCTTTTATAAGGTTTGGTATGAGGTTGTTCCCCCAAAGCTAAATGACTAAAATATTAGTACTATTATATTAGTATTAGTACTAGTGAACATCTTTTGGACAGAAAGTATTGTTTGTAATAGGGAGCAAATACTGGAATCGTTCATCCCAGTCAATAAGGCAATGTTCTACTTATTATTGTTTTAAAAATCATCTAAAAATAATGATTATCCATAAAGGGACAGTTCACCCAAATGAAAACAACGTAATCATTTTTTATTCCTCATGTTTTAAACCTTTATGAGATTCTTTCTTCTGTTGAACAAAAAAGAACATACCTTGAAGAATGCTGGTTGTTGGAAACCATTTACTTCCATTGTAGGGAAAACAAATACCATGGAAGTCAATGGTTACAGGTTTCCAACATTCTTCAAAATATATTTTTTTGTGTGTTCAGCCAAACACAAAAACTAAAACTGGATTGAAATTACTGAAGGGTTATAAGTGATGACAGACTTTTCATTTTTGGTGAACTATCCCCTTAAGTATCCTTACAATTTTGCTCTGGGTCTCAGCAAGTGCATAGTTTTAGAAAGACAAACCTAACTGTACACACAAATATAACTCTATTCAAAAACACACAGACACAACACACACCCAGGTAAATACCTTGTGCATGATATCAGATGCTGGTGTCTTGAAGGCCCTGCAAACACCTACATACAGATCTGTTTGTTTTCTAGTGTTCATCATTCACTGTCTCAGCTCCACATATGACAACAGATTCCTGTTTACCTTTCACTCCCGCTGCTGCACTTCCTGTTGTTTGTGACCAGTCTTTTATTTCCTCACAAATACAGGTACACCTTATCACCGAGCACTCCTTTCTTCTGCCCTCTCCAAGTTTCCGATCCTTTAAAAAAGCGCCGGCTGTCGCTATGGTTGTGTTTGGAGGCCTTTGTGTCTTATTTGGACAGCAGCATTCATGAAGAGAGAGAATGAGAGATAGATAAACAAAGAGAAAAAGACTTGGAAAAAGCATATTACGATGAAAGCTTTGCATTAAGGAGTGCAGATTAAAATAGAACTGTTATCAAGATCTGTTACATAAAAGAGCATTGCTGTGCAACATTCCCAGAGGAAGATACTCAGCTACAGCAATAAATAAATAATACATTTATTTTGTATAGTGCCTTTAAAAGTTGCTTTCTCAAAGTTGCTCAAAGTCAAACACAGACATACACACATACGCATACACACGTGCGGGCACACGCACACACACATATACATACATATATATATATAGTATGCTTGGTTCTCGAATCTGATTGCAGCTGTTGGACAACATAATGCACTTTTGAGACTTTGTTAAGTGAGAATATAGTTGTTTAGATTGCAATTATGCAGTTTATTTATAACACTGACTATTTTATAATATGCTTGCATAATTTCTGAGATTTCAGCACGTTGGCAGCCATCAGCCTCTCATAATGAGCAGAGCGAAGGAATTGACGGTTGATGCATAATAAGTCCTTAGGGGAGAAAATATCAGCGTTTTCTCAGCATAAATTTCAAACTACAGCTGAACAAATCATTACAGAACAGGTAAGTGACATTCTAAGTCGATCTCTCTCTTTAGTATTTTGTAGTGCTGTATTTGTACCATAATAATCTAGTAGTCTTTGCTTTGCTTTGGCTTTTTTGGGATTAATTTTTGTGAAATCCCGATTGCAACAGAGAAATACTAGGAGATATCTCTGTAGACTGATGGAATTTCATGCCTTTCAGCCTTACAATCTTAAAATGTGAGCAAAATCACCTGTTTTGTGATGATTTTAGACATATTACGCTAGAGAATCATTCAAATACTAGCTCTAAAGTGACGTTTGTGAAGTAGCAACGGTTTCTGATGTGAATGGCGGAAAAAAGTAGTTCCTCGTACAAAAGGGTTTTTGAAACTCGCCGTGTTTGACTTTCTTTTTTATACACACGATTATGCCATCGAACTGTTGTATAAACGCAATATCACACTCGTAGCAGTGCGAGATGGCTGTATAATCGGCACTGCTGGGGCACTAAGGCACTCGGCCTGCAGCATTGAGCCATTATTGTGGTGGTGGTGTGGAGAGACCCCCCTCATGATTGTGAAGCGCTTTGGGTGTATGGTGATACACGATAAATGCGCTATATAAATACACACATTACATTACATTATTCTTGGAAGGGCTAAAACTTTTGTATCCACATTTAAAAAAATTTATTTGTGACAATGGCTACTAATCAAATCCAAGAAAGAGCTAATGAAATATTAATAACTGATTCTACTGTTGTTAATGTATACTTTATTTCATGTAAGCTTTTCTATGCATTTACTGCATAACAAATTACAACCCAGACTTTGTAATGATAAGCTGATTGCGTTTAATCATTTTATCAGTTCATATTTTAAATGGTTTAATTTCAACTGGCAGGGGTAATTTAAAGAACATTTTGTGCAAATGTCCCCTCCACACCTCACTTTTACCCTCTACTGTATCTTGATTGGAGAATGTTCCCATATTTGTAATGGAGATCAAAAGCTGAGGATGAGCTGACATTACATCAGCACATTGATTCTTCTTGTAATTGTTATACATATAGAGGCGAATGGAGGGGACAAGAAGCTGAAAACGGCTGTGACATCACCATGTGGAAGTGCTTTGATGAGGATAAGGGCACAGGGACATCCAGAGAGGACAATGTTAGCTTTATTATGTCCAGTGGACCTGTATCTGTTGCATTCGAGATTCAGGGAAAGACGAGATAAGCATCACTTTCCCCTTACGGGCTCGTGCAGATTTGCTGGTTTACAGTCCAAGAGCTTGATCAAAGCCCACATCACACATACCGTCATGTACATACAGAGGACAGTTCAGTAAATATGCTTATCAAAAAAAAAAAAAGAAAAGGAAAAACACAGATCAAAGTCTTAGGAAGTGATCTTATATTTTGGGCCGTTATTTTGGGGACTCACAATAGAGGAGGGCTATTTTTACAAAACCCCAATCCTCCAATAAATAAAAAAAAAAAGAAAAAGTAATTTATATTTGAAAAAAAAAATATATATATATTGCATTATATTATTTAATATGCATTTAATTTATATGATGATATTTATTTGTTGTATTTATTTATTTTGTATTGTTCTGTTTTTATGTTAATACTCTGTATTTGATATTCATCTGCGTTATTTGCAAATAGTAAAATCAATAAAAAGTTAAAATTATAAAAAAAATTATGCATAATATACTGTACGACAAATAATTTACATTTAAAAATTCATTTATAAAACAAGTGGTATTTTTCTTTAGGTTAATCGTTGTGTATATATAGTATAAATTCTAGTATATAAATTCTGTACTATATTAGAATTTATTTCTAATAGTATGAATGGGTTCATGAATTGTATTTAACATGTTAATGATCAGATGATCAGAATACAGAAAAATCTGTATAAACGCAACAACATGTTTTTCTGATCATAATATGTTTTTAGGTCACTTTAGTGTTGATGTATGTCCTGCACATGTGTTGTTGGTGTTGTTTTTTTGGTGAGACTTATACAGGGGTCAAAATAAGACATTTAAGGCTTGTGTTATAGCGCCGCCTGCTGGTGAAAACACACATGTGAATCAAAATTACAGGAACATTAGATTCACTTTTTAAAGATATTCATTCATTCATTTTCTTTTCGGCTTAGTCCCTTTATTAATCTGGGATCGCCACAGCGGAATGAACCACCAACTGATCCAGCATATGTTTTGCGCAGCAGATGCCCTTCCAGCTGCAACCCATCACTGGGAAACACCCATACACTCTCATTCACACACATACACTACGGACAATTTAGCTTACCCAATTCACCTATAGCGCATGTCTTTGGACTTGTGGGGGAAACTGGAGCACCCAGAAGAAACCCACGCCAACACAGGGAGAACATGCAAACTCCACACAGAAATTCCAACTGACCCAGTCGAGGCTCGAGGCAGATAAAACTGAGGTCTTGCTTATTGGACACAAAAACCTCACACGCAAAAACCTAGAACACTGTCTAACCCTTGAAGGATTCTTAGTTCAGTCACCATCTTCAGTCAAAAATTTGCGGGTGATTTTTGATAGCAACCTGTCGTTTGAAGGCCAGATTTCAAGCATCTGTAAAACTGCATTTTTTCATCTTAAAAATATTGCCAAACTTCGACATATGCTATCAATGTCTGATGCGGAAAAGCTTATTCATGCTTTCATGACCTCTCGGTTAGACTATTGTAATGCGTTACTAGGTGGTTGCCCTACTGGTCTAATTAACAAACTTCAGGTGGTTCAAAATGCAGCTGCTAGAGTGCTTTCTAGAACAAAGAAATATGATCATATTACTCCAGTTCTTTCATCATTGCATTGGCTCCCTATTAAATATCGTATACATTTTTAAAATTTTATTGACTACCTACAAAGCCTTAAACGGCTTAGCTTCCCAGTATTTGAGGGAGCTCCTGGTATATTATAGCCCCTCACGTCCACTACGCTCAATTAATTCTGGACAATTGATTATTCACAGAATATCAAAATCAACTGTAGGCGGTAGATCTTTCTCATATCTTGCACCTAAACTCTGGAACAGCCTTCCTAGCACAGTTCGGGAAGCAGACACACTCTGTCAGTTTAAAACTAGATTAAAGACACATCTCTTTGCATTAGCATACACATAAAACACAAACGCTTTTGAAATACAAATCCTTTAAAGGATTGTTAGTCTGCATTATTTAGGGCAACCGGAGCCGGGAACACTTCCCAAAAGATATTATAATAGGAGTGGAGAGCATGAGACTGATTCCTGTAAGACCCCAGTGACAGACGAGTCTTCGCATTGATCCTGAAGGGCCAGCCTGTACACCAGCCGGTGGACCTCTCCCACCTGCAGCTTCACCTATAGTGCATGTCTTTCGACTTGTGGGGTAAACTGGAGCACCCATAAGAAACCCACGCCAACACAGGAAGAACATGCAAACTCCGAGGCTCAAACCAGAAACATTCTTGCTGTGAGGAGACAGCGCTTTATATATATATATATACATATATATATTATATATATACATATATATATTATATATATACATATATATATATTATATATATACATATATATATATTATATATATACATATATATATA
>CAIGQV010018351.1:0-12760 GCA_903798115.1 Danio jaintianensis | reverse complement strand
ATATATATATATATATATATATATATATATATATATATATATATACACACAACAGTTCTGTCTGGTTCTTGAATCTATTTGGCTGATAGCCATGTGATATTCTGTAATATTAGCACTCGTACAGCCGCTTCATTACTCTGCCCACACGAGAAAGGAGAGGACTAAACTCACTACATTTTGACAAATATTGCAGCTGTTGGACAACATAATGTACTTTTGAGGCTTTTTAGGTGTAGTTGAGAATGTAGTTGTTTAGATTGAAGCTACAGTTTATTTATAAGGGTAGTGCCTATTTGAAAATATGTTTGCACAATTTCAGAGATGGGAATTTCGTCGGCGGCCATCAGCCTGTCATATTGAGCATGGATAGTTGATGTTTCACCGCAAGATGGTGACAGAAAATAGTAAGTCCTTATGGGGAGAAAAAGTTTTTCTCAGAGTAAATTTAAAACTACAGCCGAACAAATCATTACAGAACAGGTAAGTGACATTCTAAGTTGATCTCTCTCTTTTGTATTTTGTATTGCTGTATTTATCATATTACCATAGTAATCTAGTATTGTTTTCTTTGCTTTGGGTTTTTCGGGGTTATTTTTTGTGAAATCCCGATTGCAACCGTAATATACTGGGAGATGTCCATGGACTGATGGCATTTCATTTCACTTATAATCTTAAAATGTGAGAAAAATCATCTGTTTTGTCATCAGTTAGACATTACAATACAATATGCAAGAGAATCATTCAAATACTAGTTCTAAATTGACATTTGTGAATTAGCGGTTTCTGCTGTTCTGACGGTTAGCTGCAGATGTGAATGAATGGCAGAAGAAAGTAATTCATACATTACTTCTTTTTTCTTTTTTATATACACAATTATGCCATCGAATTGTTGTATAAACGCAGTATCACATGAGTAGTGCGATATGGCTATATATCGGCACTAAGGCCAACGCAGGCCTCCCAGCAGTGCCAATATACAGCCATATCACACTACCACTTGTGTGATATTGCTCATTTATCATGTATTAAACCACAGTTCAGCTGGACATTGCTCAATAAAACAATTCTAAACTGTTTGGCTACATAGTAAAGTTGATAACTCAGAAGAACCCTTTCGAATTCACCATTAAATGCAGTTTTACCAGTGTGAAAACTGATCTTCCATGACACTCTGCTCTTCATCATTCTCCGGTAAGGACACTGTTTAAGTTTTATGCATTTTGGTTTGGAGGAAGATAATGCCAAGTTTGCAGTGCTATAAATTAAATATTGTGTGTGTGAGTGTGTGTGTGCAAACTTGGTGCAAAAGTGCTAAAGGACAATATCTTTTTATGTGTTTCGGGTACCTGCTTAGATAACAGTATCTTTATCAAATGTTTACAGAACAAGCAGGAACCCTGAGTGCCTGTAGCCTCTACGCAGATATGTGTTATATTACGTGACAGAAAATCAAAGGCTTCTTCAAGCCATAGAGCAAATCATTCAAATCTGGTGTCTATTAAATGTAGATCTGAGACTACTGTAGGAAAAACATCTAAAACTGTTAAGTTAGCACTATTAAACATCCGATCACTTAACAATAAGTCACTTCTAGTCAATGATTTTATCAACACAAATTGCCTTGATTTTATGCTTTTAAATGAAACTTGGCTAGATGACAGTTGTAGTGCAACAATCCTGAATGAAACCGCCCCTGCCAATTTCGATTTTATGAGTGTTTGCAGAGCCAATAGGAGAGGTGGAGGCATTGCTGCACTGTTTAAAGATGTCTATGAGTGTAAACAAGTGTCCTTTGGTGACTATTTTTGTCCTTTGAATATCTGAGTAAGCACTAAAGGGTGCTCCACACATTTTACTGATTATTATCTACAGACCTCCAAAATATTCTCCAACTTTTATTGATGATTTTACAGAGCTGCTATCAATAGTAACTTCTGAATTTGACTATTTTACTATAGCTGGGGATTTTAACATTCACATTGATAATCCTGAAATCAATGCTGCAAAAGAACTGATGACTGTTTTTGACACTTTTGATCTGACTCAGCAAGTTCAAGCACCCACACACAATCGTGGACACACTCTAGATTTAATTATAACTAAGGGTTTACACATTTCATCGACTGTTGTTAAGGATGTCGCACTATCTGATCATTTCTGTATTTTCTTTGATATATTGATCACTCCAGCCATTGAAGACAGATCTGTCCCTGTCAGAAAGAGATGCATAAATGAGAACAATAGTGAGCAGTTTATGAAGGCCATATCGCTAGCACCAAGCATATCTGCAGACTCTGTTGATTATATCCTTGATCTGTTTAACTCTAAAGTTAAGAATGTCATAGATGACATTGCTCCTCTTAAAGTCAGGAAGAGGACTGGGAGACAGAAAGCACCTTGGAGAAGGTCAATAGCGGTAAAGATGATGAAAAGACAATGCGGAAAAGCTGAGCGTATGTGGAGGAAGACGAAACTAGTTGTCCATTATAACATCTATAAAGACTGCCTTCATGCTTTTAATGTGGAGCTAAACTCTGCTAGGCAGACTTTCTTTTCAAACCTTATAAACAGCAACCTAAATAACGCTCGCACCCTCTTTACAACGGTAGAGAGACACAAAACAGTGTTTAACTGTCTAGAAATGGATCTCCTAAAAGTGGTAAATGCTTCACTTCTCTCAGGGACTTTCCCAAACTCACTTAAAACTGCAGTTGTTAAACCCCTCTTGAAAAAGAGCAACCTGGATAACACCCTATTGAGCAATTACAGGCCAATTTCAAATCTCCCTTTCATTGGCAAAATCATAGAAAAAGTTGTTTTTAACCAGGTTAACACGTTCTTAAGCTCCAAGGGATGTTTAGACAATTTTCAATCTGGTTTCAGAGCACATCATAGTACAGAGAGTGCCCTTATAAAGATAATCAATGATATCCACCTAAATACAGATTCAGGCAAACTAACAGTGCTGGTATTGCTCGATCTCAGTGCTGCATTTGACACTGTCGATCACAGCATACTTCTGGATGGGCTGGAAAACTGGGTTGGGCTATCTGGGATGGTCCTCAAATGGTTCAGATCTTACCTTGAAGGGAGAGGTTACTATGTCAGTATAGGTGACCATAGGTCGAGGTGGACACCCATGACATGTCGAGTCCCACAAGGTTCAATTCTGGCACCTCTCCTGTTCAACCTTTATATGCTCCCACTAAGCCAAATAATGAGAAAGAACCAAATCTCCTACCACAGCTATGCTGATTACACTCAGATCTACTTAGCCTTACTGCCTAATGACTTCAGCCCTATTGACACCCTCTGCCAATGCATGGATGAAATTAACAGTTGGATGTGCCAAAACTTTCTTCAGTTAAACAAAGAGAAAACTGAAGTCATTGCGTTTGGGAACAGAGATGAGGTTCTCAAGGTAAATGCGTTCCTTGGCTCTAAGGGTCAAACAACAAAAAATAAGGTCAAGAATCTTGGTGTGATTCTGGAGTCAGATATGAGTTTCAGTAGTCATGTCAAAGCAGTAACTAAATCTGCATACTATCATCTCAAAAACATAGCAAGAATTAGATGCTTTGTTTCCAGTGAAGACTTAGAGAAACTTGTTCATGCTTTTATCACCAGCAGAGTGGATTACTGTAATGCACTCCTCACTGGCCTTCCCAAAAGACAGTTACAGCTCATCCAGAACGCTGCTGCCAGGATTCTGACCAGAACCAGAAAATCAGAGCACATCACACCTGTCCTCAGGTCTTTACACTGGCTTCCAGTCACATTCAGAATAGATTTTAAAGTATTACTACTTGTCTATAAATCACTAAATGGCCTAGGACCTCAATACATCACAGATATGCTCACTGAATACAAACCTAATAGTTCACTCAGATCTTTAGGATCATATAAATTAGAAATTCCAAGGCTTCACTCAAAGCAGGGTGAATCGGCCTTCAACCACTACGCCCCCTGCCGCTGGAATCAGCTTCCAGAAATGATCACATGTGCTCCAACATTAGGCACATTCAAATCCAGACTTAAAACACATCTGTTAAGCTGTGCCTTTACTGAATGAGCACTGTGCTACGTCCGACAGATCGCACTATTTTGTCTTTCTTTTCTTTTTCATTTCTTTTATAACCTGTTTTAACACCTGTTTTTATCTGTTTTTTAACCTGTTTTTATATTATTTGTTTTAATTTTTTTTATACTTGTCTCTTTTTATTCCTGTTTATGTTATCTGTTTTTATATTATTCTTATTTATACTTCTCTTTTATTCTTGTTTATGTAAAGCACTTTGAATTGCCACTGTGTATGAAATGTGCTATATAAATAAACTTGCCTTGGCTTGCCTTATATTATACAATCCTTGCCGATGCAGTTATTTCTTTGATTTTGTTAATACGTTATTTAAGTGAAACATATTCGTATAGGCCTTTTCATTGAGCCATCTCACAGAAGCACTGCAAATATTTACAATGTTTTGTTGTTTAGGCTGCTGCTATTTGCAAATGTATAACCCCCTGAAAAGATATGGTATTTTAAAAGGCACAATACAGCTACAGTATCAATTCTTATTTTAATTAATTATATTATAATTTTACATTATAATCTTGGTGACAACCTGTATGAAAGAGTGCTGTTTTTCTGCCAGGAAATTAAACTGAAATTATTATCTCCTTTTGGTTTCATTTAGTTCATGTTTTAATCGTATTGCATTTTGCAGTAGTGTTTTAGTCTTTTCCATCCAACAAACAAAAAGCAATCAAACATTCATCTGAGTTGTGTTATGTCAGACACACTATCTCTGTTCAACTGTTCTCTTCATAAATAAATAAATAAATAATCCATACTGTAGCCTACGTGTTCTCTAAGCTCTCAAGTAATGAAAGCAAAGTGAATGGAAGCAAAATTTATTACATATCTTATTATCATTTCAAATAATAACTAAAACAAAATGATAATGATAAAGCACTGAATTTTTAAAGCACTCTGTTAAATAATAATTACATTTATTTTTCAAATAATGGACAATATTTTTGTGGACATCACACGCAGAAACAACACATAAAATGATCAGTGAAGAACAGCTAGACATACTCAATAGACAAAAAACATGGGCAGTTAATGTGTGTAATGAGTTGCTTAAGACCAAAAATATATCTGTAGATGAGACAGAGCAGATGTTTTAAATACCCAGCTGTGAGTTTCTAAGCCACTCTCTGAAGAGTATTCGGTGTCAAGTTTTTTTTTTTCCTGAAGAGCACTGAAATATATATTCAAATACAACATCACTGGTCTATTTTAATTTAAATCACCCAAGACTTATTCAGGGCCATACTAAAAAATGTTTTGTAAGGCTCTGAGTCAGTTATCATCCTCTTATCTCTACCACTGAAATACAGTGCATTTGTAACTCTCTATCTGTTAGGAGACACAGGGCTTTATTTTAACAATCTCTAAGTCTAAGGACATATCATACACCCGGCACAATAAGGCGCAAGACGTGTTTGACTTGCGCTTTAGACTTTGCGCCTAGATCGTTAAAATAGAGCCCTAAAGCACAGGGCGCAAAAGCATTAAGGGCGTGTCCGAATCCACTTTTGCTATTTTAAGGACAGAAAAATACACTCTGCGTCACGGCGCATGGTCTAACAGGGTTGTGCTTATTCTCTTAATGAGTTTTGAGAATAATCCAATCAGAGTCTCATCTCCCATTCCCTTTAAGAGTCAGTTGCATATGGCGTATTTGCTATTTACATGGCGGACTTTGTAAGTGGAAAAACTGAATACTTCACTAGTGAGAAAACAGTTAAACAGAGCATCTGCAGCGCGAGGATAAAGAACCAGCCTCCTCCAATCGGCCTCTTTACTTTCTCTTTTTCATGGATAAGGAAATGGTGTTGTACGCACAGACATCCATTAGCCTACATAATTAATTTTGTTTAAGCGCAAAGATTTGTTTTAAAACTATTTCTAGTTTTCATTTCCAGCAAACGAATAAATAAACAATAATAACGAAGTGTGGTCAAAAAACTGAGTTATATCCAAACACACGTCATATGCCCCATATGATCCAAAACATGACAGGTGGACAAATCTAAGCATGTTTTAAATAAAACAAATATAAATATGCATATAATAAATAATAATACTAATAATAATAACATTATACAAAAGCAAGTTGTTGTAAATAAACTGAAAAAAGCCCCCCGAGATGAAGAAGGCATGGAGGCAGTGGTTTTTATATTTATGTAGAAAGTAATAATTTTTGTAATATTTTATTCCTATAATTCTTTTTTATTTGTAAAGATATTTGCGTATGCTGTACATCCTGTGTGTTTTAAGCTATGTGTAAGCGAGGCGCATGACTAATGCGCTTTCAGCTGGTCTATTGCGCAGTCTATTTTAGTTCCTCAAAATAGCAACGCACCAACAACACGCCTTAACACACCTCTTTTATAGACCGGAACACCCATGAATCCACAAAGGGGCGCAAATGGATTTGCTATTTAAACAACGTGGCGGAAAACGGGAAAATTTGTGTTGCGCTGGTCTGAAAATAGCAACACGTCAGGGCAAACAAGTCTTGCACCTTATTGCACCGGGTGTATGATAGGGCCCACAGAGTCCAGACTGGTGCGCAAGGTGACAGTGGTTTGATGAACATGAAAGTGAAGTTGAACATCTCCAATGGCCTGCAAAGTCACCAGATTTAAGTATTATTGAGCCACTTTGGGGTGTTTTGGAGGAGCAAGTCAGGAAACATTTTCCTCCACCAGCATCACATAGTGACCTGAAGAATGGCTCAAAAGAATTCAAGAATAGCTCAAGAAGAATGTCTCAAAATCCCCTTGGCCACTGTGCAGGACTTGCATCTGCCATTCCCAAGATGAATTGATGCTGTATTGGCCACAAAAAAAGGCCCTACACTATACTATACTATATATATAACAGTTCTGTCTGGTTCTTGAATCTGATTGGTTGATAGTCGTGCGATATTCTGCCAGTAACAGCACTCGTACCGCCTCTTCACCCTTCACCCTTGCAGAGGACACTCTAAAGTTTGACAAATATTGCTGCTGTTGGGCAACATAATGTACTTTTGAGGCCTTTTTAGTTGAGAATGTAGTTGTTTAGATTACAACTATGCAGTTTATTTATAAGAATAGTGCCTATTTAAAAATATTTATAGTTTCTGAGAGACAGTGCGTCGGCGGCCATTAGCCTGTCATACTGAGCAAAGATGGTTGACGTTGTCCATCCACAAGATGGCGACAGAGACCGCACAATAAGCCCTTAGAGGAGGGAAAATACAGCATAATTTTAAACTACAGCTGATCAAATCATTATTAAACAGGCAAGTGATATTCTATGTCGCTCTCTCTCTTTTGTATGCTGATGTGCTGTATTTATACCATATAATTGTAGTGTATTGAGTGTGAGATGGGACTCGCATATCAGTAATGTGTGTTGTGTTGGCAGAAAGAAAGAAGAAATGCCCGCATGTGTTTAGCGTTTTTCCTTATCCAAACATAACAGCAATCTGGTAGGGATTGCGCTGCTTTTTTTCGGGGTTAATTATTGTGATATCCCGATTGCAACAGAGAAATACTGTAGACTGTAATACTGTAGGGAGATATCTCCATAGACTGCCGTTCAGCCTTATAATCTTAAAATGTCAGCAAAATCACCTGTTTTGTCTTCACTTTAGATATTAGAGAATCATTGAAATACTAGCTCTAAAGTGACGTTGGTGAATTAGTAACGGCTTCTGCTGTTCTGACGTCAGCTGCAGATGTGAATGAATGGCGGAAGAAAGTTCAATTCAATTCAATTCAATTCATCTTTATTTCTATAGCGCTTTTACAATGTAGATTGTGTCAAAGCAGCTTCACATAGAAGATTATAGTGAATTGGAATGGTGTCCGTTCAGTTTTTAGAGTTTAAGTTCAGTTCAGTGTGGTTTAATTTTCACTGCTGAGAGTCCCAACACTGAAGAGCAAATCCATCGATGCGCAGCTCTACAGGTCCCGAACCATGCAAGCCAGTGGCGACAGCGGCGAGGAACGAACTTCACCAATTTGCGAAAGTGAAGGAAAAAAAACCTCGAGAGAAACCAGGCTCAGTAGGGCACGACCATTTCTCCTATGGCCAAGCGTCTTGTGCAGAGCTGCAGTCTAGGCGCCGGAGGCTGGTGAACGCTGGACGACAGAGAAGACTCGTCTTTCACTGGGGTCCCACTGGAATCAGTCCTTTTCTCTCCACTCCTCCATGACCACCACAGCAGCTCCTCAGGATACGGCCTGGTCTTGGATTATGGAAACCTTGGGGTCATCTCTTCACAGGTCTTGGTTTGCATTAGTGGCACTGCATAGTCTCTGGGGGCCTCGGGATGAGTATCCCCAGGTGGAAATAGAGAATAAAGAGAATAATTAGCGTAGCTGCTGTTCATAGTGTATATAAACGAGATGCAAAAACCTGCGTGGAGCAGATTCATGCATCATACCGTTATGCAATGCATTGAGTGTATGCTTTACTAAAAAGATAGGTCTTTAATCTAGTTTTGAACTGAGAGAGTGTGTCTGAGCCTCGGACATTATCAGGAAGGCTATTCCAGAGTTTAGGAGCCATAAATGAAAAGGCTCGACCACCTTTACTCGACTTTGCTATTCTAGGTACTACCAGCAGCCCTGAGTTTTGAGATCTTAAAGAGCGGGTTGGATTGTAGCGAGACAGAAGGTCGGTTAGATAAACAGGTGCTAGATTATTTAAAGCTTTATAGGTAAGAAGCAATATTTTATAATCAATACGGAACTTAACAGGCAGCCAGTGTAAGGAAGATAAAATTGGGGTGATATGATCATATTTTCTAGACCTGGTAAGAACTCTGGCAGCTGCATTTTGTACTAACTGAAGTTTATTAATAGAGGATGCTGGGCAACCAACGAACAGAGCATTACAGTAATCCAGCCTAGAAGTCATGAAAGCATGAACTAGTTTTTCTGCATCTGAGATGGATAGCATACTTCGTAACTTAGCGATATTTCTCAGATGAAAGAAGGCTGTTTTTGTGACATGGGAGATATGATTTTCAAAGGTTAAATTGCTGTCTAGTATAACACCCAGATCTTTTACAGTAGAGCTAAAGCTAACTTTGTGTCCCTCTAATTGCAGGTCGAGTTGTGAGATCTGCTGCGTACAGGATTTAGGCCCAATAAGTAATAATTCTGTTTTGTCTGAATTTAAGAGAAGGAAATTGTTGGTCATCCAGTCTTTAACATCTTTAATACATTCAGTTAGCTTAGACAGTTCAGACGTCTCATCAGGTTTTGTTGAAATATATAATTGAGTATCATCTGCATAGCAGTGAAAGCTGATCCCGTGTCTTCTTATAATGTCCCCCCAGGGGTAGCATGTATATTGTAAACAGCAAAGGGCCTAAAACTGATCCTTGAGGCACCCCATACTGTACTGGCCTGACCTGAGAAAGCTGTCCATTTATATTAACAAACTGGTAACGGTCAGTTAAGTATGACTTAAACCATTGTAGAGCCTGTCCCCGGACACCTGTAGAATTTAAGCGATCTATGAGGATATTGTGGTCGATGGTGTCAAATGCAGCACTGAGATCTAGTAAAACTAATAACGAGATGCACCCTTGGTCAGCAGCTAAGAGTAAATCGTTGGTTATTTTCACTAATGCGGTTTCTGTACTGTGATGAGGCCTGAAACCTGACTGAAACACTTCAAAAACATTGTTCATCTGCAGAAAGGAGCATAATTGGGCAGAAACAACTTTTTCTAGTATTTTAGACATAAATGGAAGATTTGAAATAGGCCTATAATTAGCTAAGTTGCTGGGGTCCAGTTGTGGTTTCTTAATAATAGGCTTAATAACAGCTAGCTTGAAAGGATTTGGAACATGGCCTAAAGATAGAGAAGAGTTGATGAGGTTAAGAAGAGGTTCTCCTATTACAGGTAGCAATCCTTTCAGTAATTTAGTTGGAATTGGGTCTAACATACATGTAGCTGGTTTAGAAACATTTATAAGTTTATCTAGCTCTTCCTGTTCTATGATTTTGAAGCACTGTAGATCATTTTGGTTCAGCGGAATGTTTAATGGATCTGAAGTATAAGGCGGTGCCGAAATTTTAACATCTTCTATTTTCTGTCTGAAACCTTCTATTTTATCGCTGAAGAAATTTATGAAGTCATCACTACTAATTTGTAGACCAAAAGTAGTTCCTAATACAAAAGAGTTTTTAGACTCTCCGTGTTTGATTTTCTTTTTTATATACACGATTATGCCATCGAACTGTTGTATAAACGCAATATCGCACGCTGTATATTGTCACTGGTGGGACACTAAGGCACTCAGCCTGTGGCCTTGTGCCAACGCACGCCTCCCATCAGTGCCGATATACAGCCACATCGCACTGCTACTTGTGTGATATTGCTCATATATATATACACATGATACTATGATAATCCATTTTGGACAATGAGCTTATTCTAACACTTATCTCAGAGTGGAATCTGAGAGAGGAAGTCATTTTTATGATACCATCTATAACTATGATGTCATACTGTATATATTGCGACAAATATATTTATACTTTGATAAGAAGGACTGTATGACATCATGCTAGGAATGTGATTGCCTACTACTGGTGCAATAAAAATCCCTTTTGAGATGTATTTTGTTAGAAGCCTTTGTAAGAAGAGCTCTTTTTCTTCCCCAACCTCCACAACTGAGGTACACATGTTTAGCTAATTGTTAACACAGGTAAGTTAATTGTTTATGCAAGCATGACATGGTATTTGACAAAAGGTTACTTTGTCTCATGAGTGTAATACTTAATGTGTGATTTCATACTGGGCACGTGATTACCCACTATGTGTGCAATAAAAATCCCCTGTGACATCAGCTTTGATAAAAGCATTTCTTTTGAAAAAAATAGGTCTTTTTGTTTTACAACCTCAGCAATATCATAAATTCAGTTTTACTTGTCTTATTCACTATGCGAACAAGTGAACGTTTTTTTTATGTTTTGTTGAGCAGATTTTAAAAGTGAATGTTTTATGTGCTGTTGAAGATAATTGCATTACATCTATGATAATAAATGACTGAAACTATAAAGAATGACATGTGGGGGCGTCTGTGTGGGAGAGTGAAAGTGGAGTGGTGTACAGTGGTGTAAAAAAGTTTTTGCCCATTACTAATTTCTTATTTCTTGCTTATTTTGTTACACTTTAATGTTTCAGATTATTAAAAAAAATTGAAAAATATTAGTCAAACATCAAACAAATATTAGTCAAAAATAACACGAGTAAACACATTATGCAGTTTTGAAACGAATATTTGTATTAAGGAAAACAAAATACAAAACTACATAGCCCTGTGTGAAAAAAAAGTGTTTGCCCCCCAAACCTAATAACTAATGAGGTTACACTTAGCAGCAACAACTGCAATCAAGAGTATTCGAAAATGTGCAATGAGTCTGTTATAGCACTGTGGAGGAATGTTGGCTCACTCATCTTTACAGGTTTTAGAACCTTTTTCTAGACCAGTAGATCTCAATTATTTTCTTTGTTATTAGTTTTTGAATGTCTTTGAATCTCGGCATGATGTCTAGCTTTTGAGGATCTTTTGGTCTACTTCACTTTGTCAGACAGGTGTGGCAGTAATTAGGCCTGGGTGTGGCTAGAGAAATTGAACTCAGGTGTAATAAATTAGAGTTAAGCTGTTTTAACAGTGGCGCAAACACTTGGCTGTGTAGTTTTGGATTTAGTTTTCCCTTAATAATAAAAACCTTCATTTAACTGCACAGTGTCTTTACTTGTATTATCTTTGACTGACATTCAAATTTGTCTGATGACCTGAAACATAAAAAAAAATAATAAGAAGAAATCAGTAAGGGGGCAAACACTTTTTTCACACCACCCTGTGTATATATATCTTTTTTTTTTCCCATGGTCTGTTAATTCTTGATTCTGATTGGTTGGAAGGTATGCAATAAAATAATTTAATGGCCAGGTAGTTCTAAATAATGTGTTTCCCTCAAACCATGATGCCTCGGTGACAGTTGATTCAAGTCTCAAATATCACATTGACAGTTTTAACAGCTGATCAAAAGCATCCACTGCTAATTTGAAAACATCATTTTAGAAGTAGTATTTAAATACATTGTTGCATTTTGTTTTGTAATGTCATGATGACAAAACAGAGTATTTTGTTTACGAATGCTTTTATTCAGGTTTATGTGTTACGTCCAAGGATTCACCAAGAGCAACCCCATAAATGCCAAAGCATTGTCTCTAAGAGATAATAAACAAATTCAGACAAGTTCAGAAACTAGAATTATCTGAATTGTTTTATTTTAAATAAAAAGGGGAAGCAGATATATTTGCATCTTACAACAGTGTGACCATGTGCTTTTCATGAAATGAATGTGCTGCTCTGCTGCTCGAGATCACTGTCTGAGACGCAGAGAGAGAGAAAGAGAGATATTGAATAGTAATGTGATATATTATTTATATTTGTAATTATTATATTAATTATTATATGTATGTGTATATATATATATATATATATATATATTTTTTTTTTTTTTTTTCTACTACTACTACTACTACTACTATTTACTGTGTTTTTTTTATTATATATGTATGTTCTTTCATTTTTAATGTAAACTTTAGAAATGCTTTGGCAATACATTTGTAACATTTGTCATGCCAATAAAGCAATTATTGAATTGA
>CAIGQV010018346.1:0-15133 GCA_903798115.1 Danio jaintianensis | reverse complement strand
ACACACACACACACACACACACACACACACACACACACACACACACATTGTGAGTCTCAGATAATCTCAAAGACTCTTTTATGGAATATTACATGAGAGCTTTGAAGTTTGGGAGTGTGATTCACACTGCAGGGGATGAAACGAGAAAGTGTGTATGATGTGTGTGGGTGATGTGCTGGAGATGAGGTGTCTTACTTTAGTCTTACACCTCACACACACACACACACACATGCAAACACACGCACACAGACGCACACACACACAAACACACACACAGACAGAGTCTACCCCTCCTCGGTAGTGTCTTTGTGTCTGCGATGACTCATATGTTTCTGTTCGGCTGTGTATGTATAATATAACAGAGGAATAGAGAAATATATGAGAGGGAGAGAAATATATAAGTTGCAGGGTAAAAAAACACCTCTCCTAAGGTGGGAAACACAGCAGTAAAACTGGCTAATTATCAAGCGGCAGGCGCAAATGATGGTCTTCTGTATAGTGGGCGTTTGAGGAAATCTGTTTGCAGCCTGCTCAAGCTGAGTAAAGCACAGCTACACGGCCAGAATGCTTAGCACTAAACCAGAGACAAGATTTGCCCACAAATATTTGATTCGTTCTCCATTCAAGCATGCCGTCTTTATCTAAAATATTTTCAAACCACCATAGAGACAAGCTGATGAAAAATGAACTGGATCTAACTTGGATTTGTCTCCTTTAAAGCTCAAAGACATTCAAAGTTCTAGTTCTCCAAAGAATGCAGATTCTGTCATCATTTACTTGCCAGAGTTTTTGGTTCTGTTGAACATGAAGGAAGATATTAGAAGGATGTTGAAAACCTGTAACCATTGATTTTCATAGTATTTGTTTTTCCTATTAAAGTCAATGGTTTCTGGCTTCCAACATTCTATACAATATTTTATTTTGTGATCAAAAAAAGTGGAACAAGTCAAGAGTGAGTAAATGATGGCTGAATTTAGATTTTTTGAATGAACTATCCCTTTAAAATGACAATATTTGGCATACAGAAACAGTAATAAACTCTAAAATGAGTCTGAATGACATTGTTTAAAAAATGCTGTCTTCTAAATTTTTTATGATACATTTTTTTTATGAGTGAGATTTTAGGTCTCAGGGATATGCTTCATTCATTCATTCTTCTTTCATTCCAACTGTTGTGTTAGAGAAACTTTTGAGATACGCTCTTACAAATAACAAAGAGGGTTTTTGCAGTGATGCCATAGAAGAAACATTTTTGGTTCCCCAGAGAATCTTTCTGTTCAGTCAACTGTTCGAAAAAGCCATATTTGGGGGTGAATGTACACTTAAAATGAAAGGTTCTAAAATGAAAGGTTTTCCATGGAACCGTTTAATCCTATTATAATAATGCTTATTAAACCAAAAAAGGTTTTCTCTATGGCATAACTGTGAACAGTGTTTTTTGGTTCTTCCAGGCAGTATGTAATGCTCACTAGTGACTGCACTAGCACTTCAATTGATATTGCTTGTTTGTTTCTGACTTCCACAACCTAGGTTTAACCTAGGATCCAGGAGGAACAATGCGGTTTTCGTCCAGGCCGTGGTACACTGGACCAGCTCTATACCCTCACCAGGGTGCTCGAAGGTTCATGGGAGTATGCCCAACCAGTCCACATGTGTTTTGTGGACTTGGAGAAGGCATTCGACCGTGTCCCTCGTGGCATTCTGTGGAGGGTGCTCTGCGAGTATGGGGTCAGAGGCGCTCTGTTAAGGGCTGTCTCGTCCCTGTATGAATAGAGTAGGAGTTTGGTTCGCATTGCCGGTCAGTCAGACTTGTTTGCAGTGCATGTTGGACTCCGGCAGGGCTGCCCTTTGTCACCAATTCTGTTCATAATTTTTATGGACAGAATTTCAAAGCGCAGCCTTGGGCTGGAGTGGGTCTGGTTCGGGGACCACAGGATTTCATCTCTGTTATTCGCAGATGATGTTGTTCTGTTGGCTTCATCAAACATGGACCTTCAGCATGCACTGGGGTGGTTTGCTGCCGAGTGTGACGCGGCTGGGATGAGAATCAGCACCTCCAAGTCCGAGGCCATGGTGCTCCACCGGAAAAAGGTGGTTTGCCATCTCCAGGTTGGAGGAAAGTTCTTACCCCAGGTGGAGGAGTTCAAGTATCTTGGGGTTTATAGATAGGGTGAGGAGCTCTGTCATCCGGGAGGAGCTCGGAGTAGAGCCGCTGCTTCTCCACTTTGAGAGAAGTCAGCTGAGGTGGCTCGGGCATCTGCTCCAGGAAGGTGTTCCTGGAAGGTGTTCCAGGCATGTCCCACCGGAAGGAGGCTTCGGGGAAGACCCAGGACATGCTGGAGGGACTATGTCTCTCGGCTGGCCTGGGTATGCCTTGGGATCCCCCAGGAGGAGCTGGAGAAAGTGTCTGGGGAGAGGGAAGTCTGGGGTTCTCTCCTAAGACTTCTGCCTCTGCGACCCGGCCCCGGAAAAGTGGTTGAAAATGAATGAATGAATGAATGTTTCTGACTTACCTGCCATAGTGCTCATCACAGACCCGAGGAGGGCGTTGATGGCCAGAATGGGAGAAAAGATGAAAACGGCACCCAGGATAAGCAGAGATGAACCAAGAGTCTCACAGGCAAAGATCTGCCCTACGCCCAACACCACCCCCTGCAGGAGCTAATGGGAACAGCAAACACACCGGGACATGAGGCCTGTGCTACACTACATTCCACAAGGTATTAGTTTAGAGTAGACAATAAAAAGGAGGAAAAAGCATAAATAAAAAAATGTGTAGCATATATATATATATATATATATCATTCAAAACTTAACTCACCAAATCTGGATTTGTTTGATCAAAAATATAGTAATATAATGATATTATTAGAATTTAACTGTTTTCTTTTGTAAATATTATTGATTTTGGAGAAATGTAAATTTTTAACATACATTTCTCCAGTCTTCAGTCTTACATAATATTCTTTAAAAAAAAAAAAATAATTATAAATTTGGAAAAAACGTAGAAATCTATTGTGACATTGTAAATGTATATACTGTCACATTTTAATTTGATTCATGATTTGCTGCACAAATTATTTTATAAAATCGCACCCCACACTTTTAAACAGTAGAACAGAAAATAAATGCAATTCATATGATAAGGGCCCATAAATGTTTTTCTTTCCTGCTCTGATGCTGATGGTGATGTACTTTATATTGTAACAGGAAAGACAAATCTATTTTTATAGCCATCAGCCATTTGCTTGACTCATAAATGTCTTCACTTAATTTCCCCAAATGAGACTGACTGTACACTTTTAAATGTTTGTATCTGACAACAGATTTCATCTTTTAGCAGTACACAAGCATATTGATTAAACAAAATCAGTATATTCATACAAATATTTATAATTTCCCATATTATCATCATTTTTATCAAATGCTGACTCTGATCGTATATTTTATGAGCAAATTTTACAAGCCAGCATTAATGGGCTTTTAACTCACATCGAATATTCATGAAGTTGAGAGTGAAAAATACATCATCTTTCTTCTTTATTTCTTCCCCATTCTCCAATAATTTCTGGATCAAGCTGTCTCCATGAAGACATGCTAATAGCACCAGACATTACTTAGTGCATAAATATGTGTGCTATAAACAGCCCATAATAGTAAGTTGCTATAGTGTACGCCAGAGTGAGCAGATCAGCTATTCAGCCAGCCGGGGTAATGCAATAAATACAATAATAATCATGACATAAAAGATCAAAACACATACACATAGGTCTCAGGAGAGATGCGATATGGAAAGATGATGAAGACAGATGGAGGAAACAACAGACTTGTGTATGCAGATAAAGGAGGTTAGAGAGGCAAAACAGGAAGACGGCAAATAAAAAAGGCAGAGCTGCAGTGAATGAGAGGCATGAGAGAGGGAGAACACAATAAAACCTAATCAGCAAGATGACTGGATAGATATTTTAGGAACATGAATGGCCCTTTTGCATCATTCAGGGTTTTCATCTCTTTCATTTTCATCATTTTTTTTTACATTTGTTTCATCTTCTCACCTAGACATATGACGATATTCAGTCATTCAATATATCGTGATAATGAACATGCACGGTACCGATATCGTGGGCGCTTCAAAATACTGTGAATAGTTATTTATTATTTAAACTTTTAGTGTCTTTTAAGAATATTCAGATTGTTGTATTAGTAGTTGTTCATACCAGCACCAGAATGCTCAAAGACTTAATAGGCGATTTATTTTCAAACATATTTTGACATTAATCTGGTCTACGACATCTACGACTGTTCATATGGCTTTTGTTTGTTAACTATACAGTAAGGTTCATTTGTTAACATCAGTTCATTTAACTAAAGTTAATGTAATGACTACCACAAAAACATTTATTAATATTAGGTGATATATATATATATAACTAATAATATATATTTTTATTTACTGTAACATTATAATATGGCTATTTCGCACTGTTGATTTTAATGCATTGACTACTGTTTACTAATACTATAATTCTAGTGTTAACTATTGTACATTTTCGTCCTTTTGCAATTTATTATTTTTAAAACATTTGTTTACTCTTAACATGTATCTCCAATAAAGGAATACAATAATTATTTAACAAGAAGAATTTTTGGTTATTATAACTGTTAAAGTAACCTTTTTTGCAGCTTATGTCAATATTGTGATAATACCGTATACCATAATAAAAGCTTCAGCAATTAATAGCAACAAGACAATTTAATACAGACAGACAGCTAAGCTGCATCTGAAATCGCATACTTCCATACTACAGTACCTGACAAAAGTCTTGTCGCCTATTCAAGTTTTAGGAACAACAAATAATAACTTGACTTAGTTGATCATTTGGTATCAGAAGTGCTTTGTATGAAAGGCAAAGGTCTCTAGATTATGCTTATTTTACCAAAATAAAATATGATCATGCCTTGATTTTTAATTATTTAATTAGGACAGTAAGGTCTGACTTTGCTTAGACAAAAGTCTTGTCACTTAACAATATAGAATATAAAGTCATGGTGCAGAGGAAAAATTATTAATATTGTGTATGACTTCCATGAGTATCAAGGACATCCATACATCTCTGCAATGACTCAAATAACTTATTAATAAAGTCATCTGGAATGGCAAAGAAAGCATTCTTGCAGGACTCCCAGAGTTCATCAAGATTCTTTGGATTCATCTTCAATGCCTCCTCAATAATGTTCATGTCTGGTTACTGGGCTGGCCAATCCTGGAGCACCTTGACCTTCTTTGCTTTCAGGAAGTTTGATGTGGAGGCTGAAGTATGAGAAGGAGCGCTATCCTGCTGAAGAATTTGCCCTCTCCTGTGGTTTGTGATGTAATGGGCAGCACAAATGTCTTGATACCTCAGGCTGTTGATGTTTCCATCCACTCTGCAGATCTCTCGCACGCTCCCATACTGAATGTAACCCCAAACCATGATTTTTCCTTCACCAAACTTGACTGATTTCTGTGAGAATCTTGGGTCCATGCAGGTTCCAATAGGTCTTCTGCAGTATTTGTGATGATTGGGATGTAGTTCAACAGATGATTAATCTGAAAAATCTACCTTCTGTCACTTTTCCAAATGATCATCTAGAAGTCAAGTTATTATTTGTTGCTCTTACAACTGGGATCGATGACAAGACTTTTGTCAGGTAGTGTATATAGTATGTTAAAAACACTATGCGAGCAGAGTAGTATGTCTGAATTCGTAGTATTCGAAAAACAGTGTGTGAGTTTCGGAGAGATTCTGAAGTGTGCATTCGATGGATGCTATGCTATCCCATGATGCCATGCGAGAGAATTCTTGAATGGGAGTGAAGCGACACAACTGATGCAGGTAGATCACGTGATCATGACAACTGGCGGATGTAGTACGTCCGAATTCCATTCATATTATTCACATTTATACTATATAGAACGTACTTTTCTAACGGTCATGTAACAAATTCAAATTCAAATGTAGTACCTACTTGAGTAGTAGGCGATTTCGGACGCAGCCCCATTCTCACCTGTGGAACATGGAGCTGGGTTTGGTTTGTGCTCGCTGGCGCCCCTGGTGGATGGGCAGGATAGTTTGGAAAATAGGGGTTGGAAGTGCCGGTGCAGGCCAGATAAAGTACAATGACTGTGTTAAATGGGAAGACGCTCACTGGTAAATCCCAGTGGTCCAGAATTGGAGCCAGACTACTGGAAAGAAAGGTTCTAAGACATGAGAGATACGAGTTGGTTATTGGGTTTTATGACAAGTAAAAAAAATCTAATAATATACTTAATATGGATTACTTTGGACTTACGTTGCAGCTCCTCCAAGACATGCAGGCAGCAGGAGCCACCAGTACCAGTCTCCAGCAGAGCTGAACACACCCATCAGCAGAGCCACCAGCATCCCATTAAAACCATGAAGACCACTGGACACCTCCTCACTGCACACACACACACACAGGTTAGGATCATGTGTGTAGACTGAAATCAGCATGTGCTTCTCTTCTAGCAGTCGTGTGTTCAGATAAAAGCCAAATCCATTTTCTACACCTTAATTCTTCTCAAACAAAGAGTTTCTCAAATCAAACAAAGTGCTATGAGAAGTACTTTTTTTGCCATTAATAAGGATTTTAATAATCATTAATTATATGTTAACGTTAACTTTCATTCCACCATTGGAGTCCATGTGAACCAGAAGTTGTTGAGATTTTTATTTCAGTATGTTGATGTACTTCTAACAGAAATGGAATATTGATAAGAGGCGGGGCTTTATTTTTGACCATCATTCCCTCATAGCAAACTAACGGTAAGGGGAGCATGGTTAAGAATATTGTGTATAAAGTCGTCAATCTGATATCATCAGAAAAGGGCCGCCTCTCCAAAGTAGAAGTAAATGGTCAGACTTTGATTGAAATTTACCAAAATAATGTTTTAATAATTGTTTACCTAAAGGATAAATACAAATTTAAAAAGGCACCTATGATGCAAAATCAACTTTTGGAAGCAGTTTGGAAAGAAGTGTGTTTAGGTATAATGTGTCCACTGTCATATTGCAGTGATATAAACACAGCAAGTTTCTTTTTTTAAATTTCCTGACGTTAAAATAGGACCCAAATCCCAGTGATTTTGAGTCCCACTGCATCATGTCTGGTATCAATTTATAATGTTAATTCCTCAGTTGTTTTTTAGGATTGAATACATGAATGCAATGTAAATGAACACTGTTTCCATTTTTGCAATTATTTTGTGCTCATATGGCATATGATGATAATGTATAATGGTGTAGTGGTGGTGTATTATTTCTTGGTGGAATATTTTCACACCAACGCCTTGCAACTCTAGGGCCAAGGGAAAGGGGAAGGTTTCATTTGTGTTCTGGAGTTCTGAATTTGTATTTTTAAGATGAACAAAGGTCTCAGGTGACTGAAAATACACGAGAGTATTTTTTTATTAACCTTTTAAAGAGTGAAACTGAAAGTTCTATCATCATTTACTCTCCCTTCACTTGTTGCAAAGTTGTTTGAGTTTCTTTCTTCTGTTTCACAAAATAAGATACTTAATATTTACTCTCAATGGGTTTCCAGACAGTGTTTTCTTCTGTTGAACACAAAAGAAGATATTTTGAAGAAAGCTGAAAACCTGTAACCATTGACTTCCATAATATTTGTTTTTCCTACTACGGAAGTAAAGCGGTTACCGGTTTACAGTTTACTTTAAAATATCTTCTTTCTGTTCAACAGAAGAAATAAACTTATAAAGGTTTGGAACCAATTAAAGATGAATAAATAGTGAGCAAAGTTTTATTTTTCCCTTACTAACCTTTTAAATCTGTCCAAACACAGACATAATTTTTTTTTTTCGTATTGTTATTATTTGTTTTAATTGCTTTGCTAAAATCACCAGCTGCTGTCCCACCATCATTCACCGAAACCCCAGCTGCAAAAGCAGAGTTTTGTTTTTGTAGCTGTTTAATTCACAGTATTCTTGATACATGTTTTTTATTTGTTCGTACTTGCTCCAAACATATGTTTTATTCAGGCATGGATGCCTGAGTTTGCAATAATTTGTGCATGTTTTGGTCTGTGCATATGCTTTTGTGCATGTGTGGGTGTGTAATTCCTCACCAGTCCTGTCCCAGGATTATAGCTGTGAAGGTGGAGGCCAAAAGACCGAGCGTACCCAGCAGAGCCTGCCAGGGGCTCTCCAGCAGCAGCGCGGCCAGAATCACAGCTCCGCTCAGGGGATTATTCAGCAGAATCACTCGTGAGATCCCGCGCAAACACCACTCCGCCAGCTGCAGCGAGTAGGGCTTATCTGGGGGAGAGAAAGTAGAGAATAAGGGAACGAAATGGGGAGAGAGTTTCACTAAAGATGCAGAAGAACGTTATATATAGGTTTAAAAGCATAAATGAAAACACACTTATGAATGTTCTTGTTTCAAACTTATATAATTTTCCTATGTGAAATGCAAAAGATATTGATTATATTATAAAAGGTAAGATGATATTATCTTTGTCTAAAGAATAAAGATGGGAACTCCATTAAAGCAACCAGGCCTCATAAATCGAACTATATTTTACATCTTCTGATGCCACATGATCAAAATGTCATTATTTATGAAACATTTTGCTTTGAAAACTCATACTCGTCAGTCACTTTCATTATGTATATTAGTTTTTATTCCACAGAAGAATAAAGCAATATGTGTTTCAAATTATTATAACTTAAAATTGTTATTTTCAAGAAGGTTGTTGGTGCACTTGCACATCCCTATGATTCATGAAAGGTTATAATATAAAACATATTTTCATGCTACATAATGCATTTAATAACATCCAGATTTTATCAATACAAATAAAATATGTGCATTCCAGAAAATCTGATAACACTTATGACTGACAGCTGTTCTGCTATACAAGCTACACATAAATATATATGGATTTTCTTAACTCTAGTCATTTTTGTGTAGGCTATAACCCTCTAGTACATTTTACATGCTAAAGCACTTATGCATTATGCATATATATATATATATGTTATTATGTCCTGAATGTTGTGTAATGTGTTGTAATGGTCTCTTACCCTGCATGTGAGAGTGTAACTGTTGCATTTCTCCACTGCAGCACAGCAGGGCACTGACGACACGCTGCTTTAGGCCTCCAGACTGCTGCGGTATGTTTTTTTCTGAAATCCTCATGGTGCCAATCGAAATCGCGCAGCATTTAGGAAGTTTCAGAATCAACTCTGACTAATCCGACTTCCCTTTTCCTCCTTTTTTTCTCGCCCTCTCCCCAGTCCTTTCTTTCAGACATGCGTTCTGTTCTCTCTCACTTCCTCTGTTCTCTGTTCACATGTAAAGGTTAATATCACATCTTAATTAACTCGTGCTGTTACACGTTTTTCCCAACTAGACATACAGTACATGGACAAAGTTCACCTGTGCCATTTTTTGCTTCCCTCTCAATCATTCACATTTTTTGTTACCATTATGTTTTCCTTGTTCTGTAAAGCAGTGAATTGGAGAGCAATCGCAACAAGGGAGAACATATTGGTATTCTGCTTTTGTTGCTGTTAATTTGTCACTTTAATTCTTACAAAATGATTTTCTCCTTTACTATTTGCAACTGGTTGTCTGTAAAGGGCCGCTAAGAATGCAAGGCACAACAGTCTTTAAAAATGCATAGACATTAAAAAGTAAAAGAGAAGAATTTCATTCATGTGTTTGTTTTCCTTTGACATCTGTATTATTTGTGAACGAGCTGTGTGGAGCTACATTATGTAATCTGCAGTTATTGCTGAAAGAGGGACCCACAGTTCAGTGTTTAGACACGTCTGTTACATAAAGAGTGTTTGCCAGAACAAAAAGAGATTTATTCTCAATGTAAAAGAGGTCAGTGAGAAAGCAATTTGTAGTCCAAGTGAGTCCGTCTACAAACGCGCATACATAAACCTGTTTCTGGAGGTAGGTTTTTATAGATACCATATTTTTCAGAGAATAAGTTACATTTTAATGATCTGCAACCTGCTGTGACTTACACTAAGCAAAAAAAAAAAGATGTTTTGAATTTACATAGCAATACTTCAGAGTTCATGTTTGAAGGTTTGTTGCAGTGATTATTATGTTTCGTAGTGTGGAGTTTGTTCTTCAAAACAAACATGTCAAAAGTCATATCCTGGATATATCCATATCCAAATGGTAGAAGAAAACTTTCAATTTAATTTTAAATCCCTTTAGCATTCAATTTTTTTTTATAAATGATGTATATTTATTTTGTGAATGTCAATCTTATCCTGATTATTTTATTCAAATATTTTTCCATTCCTGTTTGTTCTGAATACAGTTCATTTTTTTCTCTCTTTCTATGTTTATATTACTTGCAAATCTTTTATTTTATTTAGGACTACTAGTTTTTCATTGTTTCCAAATGAAATTAGTAAAATGTGACCCAATTTATGAGATACTCAGAAGTGACTTGTTATAGACAGTTAGTGTTCATTCTCAATACTGATCTGACTTCACCAGAGACAATTCAATGACTACCACTTAACCCAATACTTACAATACATTACAATATTTCCCTGAAGTATGGTGGTGGCGTCTTGTCAAGAAGCTACTATACCTCAATCACACATGGTCCACTGGTATAACCACCAAAATGAGACTCCTGAACAGAAATACATAGACATTTATACCTTGAGTAAAAAATCTATGTCAATCAAATCCCCCTCATTGATTGGATTGTCTTGAATCATATGACTGATAGTTCTACTGTTGTAAGCACTTTTTGAGTTAGTATAGATTCTTTAATCACTGGATACGTGATCTTTGATCTAAGCATCATTAGTCTGCACTTTTTGGAACATTCAGAATCAGAAAGAGCTTGATTGCAGAAAGAGCTTTATTGTTTTCATGACAGTGCAACAGAATGGTATAGCGACAAGACAAAGACACAGATCGTAAAGGAATAAAAAAGCTAAGCTGCATCTGAAATCGCATACTTGCATACTACACTACCTGACAAAAGTCTTGTCGCCTATCCAAGTTTTAGGAACAACAAATAATAGCTTGACTTCTAGTTGATCATTTGGTATCAATGTATATTACTATAATGTATATATTCAAATGTTATACATACCCTTTTAAGTTCTTCTGAGGCTATTATTTTAAATAACAATATATAATAATTACAATAGATTTATCACTTGAATTATCATTTGAATTATTGACTTGAGGTCTTTTTAAATTACGAAGATAGAAATACAGAGACACCAACAGAAGCAGAAAGGCAAATCAAAGGTAATTGTTTAGCCTTCCCTTCGATTGATGTTTACTGTATATTTGCAATTATTTGTGATATCTGTGATTATTTTAATTGCTTAAAAATGGCCTTGACATTGAGTTAAAAATGATCATTTAAATTTAATTGAAATAAATTAACCCAATGTTGGGTTTGACCATGTTTGGCCCTATATTGGGTTACAGCAACCTAGCATTTTGTGAAGTGTGGGAATGTGTGATTATTTGAATTACATGTTTTCCCCAAACATCTTTTGTTCCTGCATAGATATGTGCTGGTTTCCGCAGAGTTGTTTTCCAAGCACTCTTTTCTTTTTTTCTTTTTTTTTTTTTTTTTTACACTTTTTTTCTGTCATTAATTTTTCAGTAAGGGCATCTGTATGTGTGTGTGTGGGTTGAGGAAAGCCAGCAGCAAACACACCCCTCCATTGATTGATAGTCACCCTGACTCAGAGTCTCCGAGGCTCTGACTGATGAAGAGATGACGGAGTGAGATGGGAAAAGGAGAAATCAGAGCAAACTCTATAGAGAAAACAAAGCAATAAATACAGTCTGGTTGTTTTGATGGATTCTTTCACATGATAATGTTGGCTAAATAGTGCATGACAGATTCTGTTTGGACACTCTAAAAAATGCTGGGTTGTAATAACTCAACGAGTAAAATATGGACAAACGCAAAGTTGTGATAATTTTTTAAAAATTAAATTTAACTTACATTTTTAACACAACTGCTGGATTTGTCTATATTTGACGCAGTGTTTTGGTTAACACGACCCAGAATTTGCATGTGTGAGGTATTTTTTGAATGACATCAAGGACAATGTGATCTTGTGATTTGAGGGACATTTTCCTTAGATGCACAAAACTGGTCGATGTTTGCTCATTTACAATGTCACACACTCACACACACACATGCTTCCACACTCTAATTAAGGATGCACAGGCTGTCTGGCCAGTTGTAGATCGTTAGCGGTGCACGTGCTGCAGTCAGAACACAATTATCTGGCTATGTAGAGCAGTGGCCTCGTGGTCTGTGCTCCAGGTCACCCCACTCACTTGACTCGGATCTGGGTAAAGCTGCTGTGGGAGGCCTCTGCTCAAGCTGAAGACTGTGTTGTTTTCTTAAAGGCACAGCATCCAAAAAAGAAAAATCTGTTCTTTTCTTTTCATTCCAAGTATGTATCGCTGCTGCAGCCTGGTAAGCTCAGAGTAGGAGGGGCTTACACCACAGGGCGTAGATTGTGTTGAGGCTAGATGGGATACAACTACGGCTACTGGAAATGTGCACATCAATATAGTGAATTTTTTGTGACTGTACAACAATGATTACATTTTTTTTATTACTGTAAGGAGTAGGTTTAAGGCTGGGACACACCAAGCTGACGATCGGCCTTTGGGCTTTATCAGTCCATTGGTCAGCATCAGTCCAACATGTTGCCTCTCGTCGCGTTAACATCGGAGCTCATTGGCTCGATTTAGCATGTAGAATCAGCATCGGACCGTTGGTTGAAAAGAGCGCTCTGACTGGATATTCAGCAATGAATCAGAGTGTGAGTGTGACGTAGCAAGTAAACAATTGTAGTCAAGAAATAACATAAAGAGGCCGGGTGTAATTTCCCCCCATTTCACAATTATTCGTTCATTTTTTTTTGGCTTAGTTTCTGATTTATCAGAGGTTGTCACAGTGGAATAAACCGCCAACGATTCTCTCATTCACACACACTCATACACTACGGCCAATTTAGTTCATCCAATTCACCTATAGCGCATGTCTTTGGACTGTTGGGGAAACCGGAGCACCTGGAGGAAACCCACGCGAACACAGGGAGATTATGCAAACTCCACACAGAAATGCCAACTGGCCCAGCCAGGACTCGAACCAGTAACCTTTTTGCTGTGAGGCGACAGTGCTAACCAATGAGCCACCGTGCCATGCTACATTTCACAAATATTTGCAAACGATATTAGATTATCAGACATATTTGCGAATCCCTCCGTGGTGAATGACAATTACTGTGATAATGATACTGAATGTTGCTTTGTTTACGTTTGCAAGCGCGTGTTGGAAGTTCCAATCTCCCGTTGTGAATGAGAAAACAGATACTGTGTCCGGAAAGACACATCCTCCCATGCAGGTGCAGAATGTGCTCGCTCGGTCTAGACAGAAACAGACATGAACACAGTTGGTTTTCATCTACGTTTGGTCTGTACTGGCCTTTAAGCGTGGGGTAGGTGTAGGTGTGCACATTAATGAAATACAATAGGTTACACCCATGGACAAGACATTAAATAAATCAATCAAAAGCCTCAGGAAGCTTGTACAGCCTACTTTAAACTCAGACCTGCCAATTTGGAGCTGGTGCTTCTGTCCTTTGCTTAATTTATTTCACTAGAAAATAACTGTTCTGGTCTTTCCAAAACTGTATCTCTTCAATGAAACATTCCTATGGATTTGATGTTTTAAATCTTTACAATGACAGTCAATTGAGACTTTTTTTTATTTCTGGGGTTCATAGAAGTCATCAACTTAAGTTTACTGAAATAAACATTTTTACTTAAATGCAACCTAACCCCTAACGTAAAAAAGTTAATTAAACCAACCAACATATTTTTTGAGTGTAGTTGCGTAAACAACTACAGTATAATGGAAGTAATTTAGTAAAAGTTTGAAATGACATGAGGGTGATGAAAGAATATTTTATCCTATTGGTTTAGACCAGGGCTTTTTTTATAACTATTTATTCATTCATTCATTTTCCTTTGGCTTAGTCCGTTATTTATCAGGAGTCGCCACAGCAGAATGAACCACCAACTATTACAGCATATGTTTTACGCAGCGGATGCCCTTCCAGCCACAACCCATTACTGGGAAACACCCATACATTCATAGACTACGGCCAAATTTGTTTGCCCAATTCACCTATACTGCATGTCTTTGGACTGTGGGGGAAACTGGAGCACCTGGAGGAAACCCATGCGAACACAGGGCGAACATGCAAACTCCACACAGAAATGCCAACTGGCCCAGCCAGGACTCGAACCAGCGACCTTCTTGCTGTGAGGTGACAGTGCTAACCACTGACCACCGTGCCGCCTATAAAATAAGCAAACAGAACATAAAATAAATGTAAATACAAATGTACATTTTTTTCAATTGTGTTAAAATAATTAATACAACTTAAATAAATTAATTGTAACCACATTTTGGCTGAAATAAAGAACAAATATAACAGTGAAAGTTCCAAAATATTTTAAGACACGGTTATAAATTTTGCAGTAAAAATGTAAGATTTATAGATCCCTTTTACATTTTAGGATGGGAGTGTAATGTAAATCTAATTGTAAATAAGTTCCTCACATGATCATGAATAAAAGTAATCATCTTCTTATATTAAACAAGTCCCTGCATTGATCCTGTGGGCCAGCCTGATCACCCGCCGGTGACCTACTCACACCTGCAGTTCTCCACGATGGACGTCCAGCGTTCATCAGCCTCCAGCGCCTAGACTGCAGCTCGTCACAGGAAGTTTGGCAAGAGGAAAATGGTCGTACCCAACAGAGCCTGGTTTCTCTCAAGTTTTTTTTTACCCTTCACTTTGTCAGTTGGTGAAGTTTTCTTTTTTCCTCCACACTGGCATGCTTGGATTAGGACTCGTGGAGTTGCGCATCGATAGATTTGCTCTTTAGTGTTTGAACTTTCAGCAGTGACATTTAAACCCTGCTGAACTGAACTAAACTGAACTTCAACTATGAAATCTGGACTTTACTAGAACTTCTATGTTAACCGGCTTTGACACAATCTACATTGTAAAAGC
>CAIGQV010018344.1:8921091-8938321 GCA_903798115.1 Danio jaintianensis | reverse complement strand
TATAGTTTTAAACAACATCATATGCAGTTTTAAACATGTTTTAACAAGTTTCAATGGAAAAGCAAGTGATTTTGAGGGAGACATAAAATTGCTCATTTTTGAGAATTGCAGAATTCTTGCTCCTTGGGTTGAGAAATGACCTTTTCAGGCCAAAAACAGAAAGTGATAAAAACTGCTTAAAACAATGAAATTCATCATTCTTTTTGTTTTAAACAACATTACATGCAGTTATAAACATGTTTTAACAAGTTTCAAAAGGAAAAGCAAGTGATTTTGAGGGAGACAGAAAATTGCTCATTTTTGAGCTCTCATGCAGAATTCTTGCTCCTTAGGCTGAGAAATGACCTTTTCAGGACAAAAACAGAAAGTGATAAAACTGCTTAAAATAATGAAATTCATCATTCTATTTGCTTTAAACAACATTACTTGCAGTTTTAAACATGTTTTAACAAGTTTCAATGGAAAAGTAAGTGAATTTGAGGGAGACAGAAAATTGCTAATTTTTGAGCTCTCATGCAGAATTCTTGCTCCTTGGGTTGAGAAATGACCTTTTCAGGCCAAAAACAGAAAGTGATAAAAACTGCTTAAAACAATGAAATTAATCATTTTTTTGGTTTTAAACAACATTACATGCAGTTTTAAACATGTTTTAACAAGTTTCAATGGAGAAGCAAGTGATTTTGAGGGAGACAGAAAATTGCTAATTTTTGAGCTCTAATGCAGAATTCTTGCTCCTTGGGCTGAGAAATGACCTTCTCAGGCCAAAAACAGAAAGTGATAAAAACTGCTTAAAACAATGACATTCATCATTGTTATAGTTTTAAACCACATCATATGCAGTTTTAAACATGTTTTAACAAGTTTCAATGGAAAAGCAAGTGACTTTGAGGGAGACAGAGAATTGCTAATTTTTGAGCTCTCATGCAGAATTCTTGCTCCTTGGGCTGAGAAATGACCTTTTCAGAACAAAAACAGAAAGTGATAAAAACTGCTTACAACAATGAAATTCATCATTCTGTTTATTACATGCAGTTTTAAACATGTTTTAACAAGTTTCAATGGAAAAGCAAGTGATTTTAAGGGAGACAGAAAATTGCTCATTTTTGAGCTTTCATGCAGAATTCTTGCTCCTTGGGCTGAGAAATGACCTTTTCAGGCCAAAAACAGAAAGCGATAAAAACTGCTTAAAATAATGAAATTCATCATTCTATTTGGTTTAAACAACATTACATGCAGTTTTAAAGATGTTTTAACAAGTTTCAAATTGAAAAGCAAGTGACTTTGAGGGAGACAGAAAATTGCTCATTTTTGAGCTCTCATTGCAGAATTCTTGCTCCTTGGGCTGAGAAATGACTTTAAAAGGCCAAAATCAGAAAGTGGTAAAAACTGCTTAAAACAATGAAATTCATCATTCTGTTTGCTTTAAACAACATTACATGCAGTTTTAAACATGTTTTAACAAGTTTCAATGGAAAAGCAAGTGATTTTGAGGGAGACATAAAATTGCTCATTTTTGAGCTCTCATGCAGAATTTTTGCTCCTTGGGCTGAGAAATGACCTTTTCAGGCCAAAAACAGAAAGTGATAAAAACTGCTTAAAACAATGACATTCATCATTCCTATAGTTTTAAACAACATCATATGCAGTTTTAAACATGTTTTAACAAGTTTCAATGGAAAAGCAAGTGATTTTGAGGGAGACAGAAAATTGCTCAATTTTGAGCTCTCATGCAGATTTCTTGCTCCTTGGGCTGAGAAATTACCTTTTCAGGCCAAAAACAGAAAGTGATAAAAACTGCTTAAAACAATGAAATTCATCATTCTGTTTGCTTTAAACAACATTACATGCAGTTTTAAACATGTTTTAACAAGTTTCAATGGAAAAGCAAGTGGTTTTGAGGGAGACAGAAAATTGCTCATTTTTGAGAATTGCAGAATTCTTGCTCCTTGGGTTGAGAAATGACCTTTTCAGGCCAAAAACAGAAAGTGATAAAAACTGCTTAATACAATGAAATTCATCATTCTTTTTGTTTTAAACAACATTACATGCAGTTATAAACATGTTTTAACAAGTTTCAATGGAAAAGCAAGTGATTTTGAGGGAGACAGAAAATTGCTCATTTTTGAGCTCTCATGCAGAATTCTTGCACCTTGGGCTGAGAAATCACCTTTTCAGGCCAAAAACAGAAAGTGATAAAAACTGCTTAAAACAATGAAATTCGGGCGACGCGGTGGCGCAGTGGATAGCACGTTCGCCTCACAGCAAGAAGGTCGCTGGTTCGAGCCTCGGCTGGGTCAGTTGGCATTTCTGTGTGGAGTTTGCATGTTCTCCCCGTGTTCGCGTGGGTTTCCTCCGGGTGCTCCGGTTTCCCCCACAAGTCCAAAGACATGCGGTATAGGTGAATTGGGTAAGCTAAAATTGTCCGTAGTGTATGTGTGTGAATGAGTGTGTATGAATGTTTCCCAGTGATGGGTTGCAGCTGGAAGGGCATCCGCTGCGTAAAACATACGCTGGATAAGTTGGCGGTTCATCCCGCTGTGGCGACCCCAGATTAATAAAGGGACTAAGCCGAAAAGAAAATGAATGAATGAATGAACAATGAAATTCATCATTCTGTTTGCTTTAAACAACATTACATGCAGTTTTAAACATGTTTTAACAAGTTTCAATGGAAAAGCAAGTGATTTTGAGGGAGACAGAAAATTGCTCATTTTTGAGCTCTCATGCAGAATTCTTGATCCTTGGGCTGAGAAATGACCTTTTTAGGCCAAAAACAGAAAGTGAAAAAAACTGCTTAAAACAATGAAATTCATCATTCCCCTTCATACGGGAACTTCAACGTGCATCTGGAACAGACTATGGGAGTACGTCAGACGACCAATCACTCTGAAGAGTAAGAAAACGGGCCAATGAAATGCCAATTTGAATTGGCAGAGCTCTGCCCCACAGCTGGCAGCAATGAGCCATCAGCGCTATGTAAGCTGCACGCTGTGGAGCGAGCCTCAGAATTTAATTACTTCAGAGCCTCTCACAGAGACTGAAGACACTCTATCTGCCAACCTGATTTCAAAACTGAAACCAGTTTACTCACCAGTGCGGGAGATGACGCGACAGCGGCAGTCGATCTGGGCTTCCTGTCCCCTGGGCGTTTCGCTGGTGTGCACAAAAGAGCAGTTTCCATTAAAAGAGCAGATTCCCTAAGAGAGCAACACAGTCAATCAACACGTCTTTTTCAAGACGCTGTTCTGACTGTGCGTTTCTGGATGCGGTGGTTCCTATCTCCGGATGATGGGCACGGGTATCGCATCACACGTCTGGGGGTCCAGCATGTCGATGCGTTGCTCGCGGACAGCTCATGCTCTCACTGTGAGAGCATGGCTGTTGCACAGCTGAGATCGCGGCTTCCAAGCCACCCCCGTTGCTCCCCGTGAAAGCGGTTAGCACGCGGGCAGATCTGAGGATTACAGTGGGGGCTTATCCATCGCCTCCAGGCCCACGGACCCCCCACTCCTCCACAGCGCGCTCCATCCAAGCTTCGAGTGGTGGTGCGGTTCATCCCCCGGGATGCCCGCGTATCCGCTTGATGACACCGGAGATCAGATGTCCATCGCGACATCGGAGGGCGAGCTGTCATGCTCAGATGACAGACCGGGCTCGCTTCCATCCTACGGGGTGCAATGCGTAGTCACGGTTCTCGAATCAGACATGATGGCTGCGCTTCCTGGGCTGCTTCGGTGGTGTGGCTGGAGATGGCTTGTCCCCCAGTCTCATCGCCGGACCGACTAGAGGTGTGGCGTGCGAGCTGATGTAAGATGAATCTTCCAGGTCCCGTCCACTTCTTCCCAGGGGCGCACAGCGAGCGCACGCTGGCATAGAGGGCGTTTTTCTCTGCCCGGTCCTCGTGCGCTTCCGCCTTCACCTCCCCTGATGGCAAGGCGGCCAGTGGGTACGAAGCTATTCCTCAGGTGGTTGGCACCACCTGGAGGGGTAAGCTGAGACCCCCGTCCAAGGCGGGTTGGTTTTCTGTGTCTCTCATGGCCAGAGCCCACACCGTTGCGTGCCATGCCGCTTCTGCCCTGCACCACGGCACCTGCTGTGCTGCACAGGGGCGTAAGCACCGCACGGGGGTCGACTATGCTCTCATGACCTTCAAGTCGGCCGCCCGTGCCCTGGGGAGGACGATGGCCACACAGTGGTCCGGAAATGCCACCCTTGGCTTACCCTGGCAGATATGCGCCGCGCCGACAAAGTACACTTTCTTGTTGTGCCCATATCCCAGGCAGGCCTACTCGGCGACACTGTCGGGGACTTCACCCAGGAGTCGTCGGTGGTGAGAGATCAGCCGTGCGCGATGGAGCGGGTCATCTCCTGGTGGGCTCGGAAAACTGCTCCCCCACCGGACCCGTCCGCGATGGCTGTTCTTCGCCGAGAGCGCTCTTCCCGCGGCTCCAAAATGCTCCACCGTCACAGCCCGTTACACTGGCTAGTGAACGCGCTGAGCCTCGCCGCAGGAAGTTGACGCTCCCGTCATAGGTCGCCGTAAAGTCCGGTAACCGGACCGCGAAGCGAACCTAAGGCGGGCCACTTGGAGAGGAGGAGAACCGTTCTTTCCCCGGTGGAGGGCTGGGGCTCCCCCACGAACGAATGTAGCGATCCGAAAAGAGCGGCTTTTCCTCCCTCTGGGTGTGGAAGCCTAATTGCTGCCAGTATGGGACGCACTGCCTTCCAGCTCTCAGCTTTGGTGCACTTCGCCACAGGCTTTGAGGGCGCCAGAGGATGATCTCCTTTCTCGCACCTCCAGCCTCTCCGCGGGATCCTGGGAGGAAGGTAAGAGACTCTCTCTTATTTTCAGCTCTTCCTCGGGCCGCTCTGCTTCCCGGGGTGAGCACTCCCCTCCCGAGGTGCCCCTCCGTTGGCATGTCATTGATCAGTCCGATGGTGCCATTAGCACGGGCTCTGCCAGCCTGGTTAGCGCTGCCCAGCCCGTCGCGGTGGCTCATGCAGACGATCAGACTCGGCTATACGATTCAATTCGCTATCCGCCCTCCCAGGTTCACGGGTGTTCATACTACGAGGGTTACCCCGAGAGCGCCCCTGTCTTGCGAGAGGAGATTGCTGTCCTCCTGGCGAAGGATGCAATCAAGCAGGTCCCTCTAGCCGAGATGAAATGTGGGTTTTACAGCCCGTACTTCATCGTGCCGAAGAAGAGCGGTGGGTTATACCAATCCTATCTGTGCGTTTTGATCTGTCATCTGTTCAGGATGCTGATCAGGGTGCTCATGCAGAAACGCATCCCCCAGTGCGTCCGTCCGCGGGATTGGTTGCAGCTATAGACCTGAAGGACGCTCACTCCATGTCTCCTTCTCTCCCTCCTTAAGTGCGACGGGGCCCGAGCATGGCAGTAAATGGTCCTCCTCTTCGGGCTCTCCCTGTTCCATGCGTGGAGGATGCCCTGTGTCTCTTCGACGCACGAGCATCTGCATTTTTGATTATTCTTTGACTGGGTTATTTTTTTTTCAGACCTTGAATTAGTCGATAATGCATAGGGACCTGGTGCTCTGGCACCTCGGCCTGTTGGGGTTTCGGGTCAACCGAGAATGAGAAAGCTCTCCCCCGGGCAGAGCTTCTCTCATCTCGGGTTGGAGCTGGACCCGGTCTCCATCACGGTGCGCTTTTAGCGCGCTGGGCTAGTGCTGCCCTGTCCGTTTAATTCGGCAGTTATAGTGGTTTCACTGAAGTTTTTTAGAGGCTCCTGGGGCATATGACATTTGGTAGCCGCTATCACGCCGCTCAATTGTTCATATGAGACCACTTCAGCGCTGGCTTCGCGATCGGGTCCCCAGATGGGCATGGCGTGCGGAGACGCACCGGGTGTCCATTACTACGCTGTGTCTCCGCACCTTCAGCCCCTGGATGGACCTTGCCTTCTACGGGCCTGGGTGCCCTTAGAACAAGTGTCCAGTAATGCTGTCATTCTGACGGATGCTTATAGTACGGGCTGGTGGGCTGTGTATATCGAGCATGCAGCCGCAGGTTTGTAAATCGGACTTCGGTTGCGTTGGCATTCAATTGCCTGGAGTTGTTGGCAGTGTTTCTCGCTCTCCGCCGGTTCCTACCGGTACGAGAGGGGGCACATGTGTTGGTTAGGACGGCCAGCATAGCTGCGATAGCGCACGTCAGCCGTTTGGCTGATGTGCGCTACCGCCGCATGTCTCAGCTCGCTCGCTATCTGCTCCTCCGGAGTCATGCGGCTTAATAGCTGCGTGCCGTTCATATCCCATACGAGCTCTACCGTGCCAGCTTACATGCTCTCACGACAGTTACGTTTCTGGGAGAATGGAGACTCCACCCCGCAGTCCAGCTGTTATGGGCACGCTTCAGAGAGGCCAAGGACATCCTGCCGCTTCTCCCGAGCGGCCCTTCGCCAGCTGCTTTCCCTGCTCTGCACGGATGCGCTAGCTCTCAGCTGGCCCCGGGTTTACGCAATATGTGTTTTCCCCAGTGAGTCTGCACACGCAGACTCTGTGCAAGGTCGGGGAGACGAGGTGCGGGTCTCGCTCGTTGCGCCTCCTTGGCCCAACCGGACCCGAGTTTCCAGATTCACACTCCTTGTGATGGCCCTCCCTGACGAATTCCCCGGAAAAAGTACTCCTTTTTCTAAGACGGGCACCCGCGCAGCGTTCTGGAACCCTCATTAAGGGTTTCTAGACAGAGCGCGGTAGACTTAGGTGACATATCCGTAGATGGTTAACACCGTCACTCAGGCTAGAGCACCCTGTATAGGCAAGCCTATGTCCTGTAGTGGAGTCTATTCGTTGTGTGGAGCTCTTCTCTCTGAGAAGAACCCCGGACATGCCAGATTAGTGTTGTGTTTTCTTCCTTTAGGATAACTGGAGCGCAGGCTGTCACCCTCCACACTGAAGGTTTGGCGTGCTGCCATCCCCGCTCTCTGTGGTGGCGGATGGTAGCGCGCTGGGAAAGCATAACCTTATCAGCCGGTTCCTCAGAGGTGCGTGGCGCGAGATGGTTAATTCCATCCCCGCCCCCCTCTCTTGCCCTCTCGGGATCTCTCTAGCCCCAGCGGTTATGATTAGGTCCGTTGAGCCACTCGACTCAGTATCTATAAGTTTTCTGTCCATGAAGGGAGCTCTGCTGGTCGCGTTGGTATCAGTCAGGAGGGTTAGGATTCCGGTGGCATTTTCGGTCAGCGAATTGTGCCAGGAATATGGACCGGCCTACTCTCACGTTTACCTGAGACCCCGGTTCAGCTTGTGCCAAGGTTCCTACCACCCTTTTTTTATATTAAAAGTGGCAGTGAGCCTGCAAGCACTGTCTGCGGAGGAGGCAGACCCAGCCCTTTTATTGTATGTCCGCGCACTGCGCTTAATGTGACACGTAGAGCATACGTCTTTAAGCAGCTCTTTTCTGTTATGATCGGCAGAAGGGAAGTGCCATATCAAAGCAGAGGTTGGTCCATTTTATAGTCATGCCATTGCCCTCGCCTTATGTGCCAGGGCAAGCTGTGTCCCCCGGGAGAGAGAGCACACTTTAAAAAAAAAAAAAAAAGCGGTGCCTCCTTTTCGGCGTGAGTACGCAGCGCCTCTTAACAGATTATGCAGAGCTGCGGGCTGGGCGACACCTAACACATTCACGAGATTTTATAATCCTTGAGTGTTTGACCCGTGTTTTCCCTACCCGCTAACCAGCTTATCATATGTAGCACTCCCCCTCCATAGGGCTAGTCCATATGTCCTTATTGCCATCAAGTCTCCCCTCTTGGGTAGCAGGTGGCCTCCGCAGCGTCCTCCCCCTTCGGGAACTAGCACGCTTTCCCAACGTACTGTTGTATTTCTAAAATCCCTAGACTATATTAGCTAGGTAAAAGCACATTTACGACCCCCGATCTAAATTGTAATTATTCCCATGTAATGGTAATTAAGGGCCTGGGGGACGTTCGAAGGTTGCGCTCTTGGTGATGCTTGTGCGCCCACGCTATGCTTGGCAAACTTCACATCAGGAGCGTGACGGGCTTAGCTGCTGTGGCGTTTTCCATACAGTCTCCCATAGTGTGTTCCAGACGCACATTGAAGTTCCCGTATGAAGGGGAACGTCCTGGTTACGTCCGTATCCCACGTTCCCCGAATAAGGGAACGGAGACGTGCGTCTCCACTGCCACAGCAGCTGAGTCTCCAGCTGATTAGCTGAGTTATCGGCTCTTCAGCAGGCAAATTCTGAGGCTCACTCCACAGCGTGCAGCTTATATAGCGCTGATGGCTCATTGCTGCCAGCTGTGGAGCAGAGCTCTGCCAATTCAATTTGGCATTTCATTGGCCCGTTATCTTACTCTTCAGAGTGATTGGTCGTCTGACGTACTCCCATAGTCTGTTCCAGACGCACGTCTCCGTTCCCTTATTCGGGGAACGTGGGTTACGGACATAACCAGGACGTTCTTATAGCTTTAAACAACATATGCAGTTTTAAACATGTTTTAACAAGTTTCAATGGAAAAGCAAGTGAATTTGAGGGAGACAGAAAATTGCTCATTTTTGAGCTCTCATGCAGAATTCTTGCTCCTTGGGCTGAGAAATGACTTTTTAAGGCCAAAAACAGAAAGTGATAAAAACTGCTTAAAACAATGAAATTCATCATTCTATTTGCTTTAAACAACATTACATGCAGTTTTAAACATGTTTTAACAAGTTTCAATGGAAAAGCAAGTGACTTTGAGGGAGACAGAAAATTGCTCATATTTGAGCTCTCATGCAGAATTCTTGCTCCTTGGGCTGAGAAGTGACCTTTTCAGGCCAAAAACAGAAAGTGATAAAAACTGCTTAAAACAATAAAATTCATCATTCTGTTTGCTTTAAACAACATTACATGCAGTTTTAAACATGTTTTAACAAGTTTCAATGGAAAAGCAAGTGATTTTGAGGGAGACAGAAAAGTGCTAATTTTTGAGCTCTCATGCAGAATTCTTGCTCCTTGGCCTGAGAAACCACCTTTTCAGGCCAAAAACAGAACGTGATAAAAACTGCTTAAAACAATGAAATGTGTCATTCTTTTTGTCTTAAACAACATTATATGCAGTTTTAAACATCTTTTAACAAGTTTCAATGGAAAAGCAAGTGATTTTGAGGGAGACAGAACATTGCTCATTTTTGAGCTCTCATGCAGAATTCTTGCTCCTTGGGCTGAGAAATTACCTTTTCAGGCCAAAAACAGAAAGTGATAAAAACTGCTTAAAACAATGAAATTCATCATTCTTATAGTTTTAGACAACATCATATGCAGTTTTAAAGATGTTTTAACACGTTTCAATGGAAAGCAAGTGATTTTGAGGGAGACAGAAAATTGCTCATTTTTGAGCTCTCATGCAAAATTCTTGCTCCTTGGGCTGAGAAATGACTTTTTAAGGCCAAAAACAGAAAGTGATAAAAACTGCTTAAAACAATGAAATTCATAATTATTTTTGTTTTAAACAACATTATATGCAGTTTTAAACATGTTTTAACAAGTTTCGTGGAAAAAGCAAGTGATTTTGAGGGAGACAGAAAAGTGCTCATTTTTGAGGTCTCATGCAGAATTCCTGCTCCTTGGGCTGAAAAACCACCTTTTCAGGCCAAAAACAGAAAGTGATAAAAACTGCTTAAAACAATGAAATTCATAATTATTTTTGTTTTAAACAACATTATATGCAGTTTTAAACATGTTTTAACAAGTTTCGTGGAAAAAGCAAGTGATTTTGAGGGAGACAGAAAAGTGCTCATTTTTGAGCTCTCATGCAGAATTCTTGCTCCTCGGGCTGAGTAACGTGCTGGTTACAAATTTAACCCACGTCCCCCGAATAGGGAATAGAGACGTGCGTCTGGTAACAGACTACGGGAGATCGCCAGATGACCAATCACTCTGAAGAGAAAGAAAAAGGGCCAATGAATGCCAAATGAGTTGGCAAAGCTCGGCTCCGCAGGTGCCCGTGATTAGTCATTAGTGAACTATATCAGTTGGCGTCCACGGAGCGAGCATCAGATTTTTGCCAGCTAAAGACCAAACACTCAGCTCTGGCAGTGAAGACGCACGTCTCCGTTCCCTATTAGGGGAATGTGGGTTATGTTCGTAACCAAGACGTTCCCCTTCATGGGAACTCCAACGTGCGTCTGGTAACAGACTACGAGAGACTGTATGGAAAATGCTACAGCAGCTAAGCCCATCACGCTCTTGATGTGTGGTTTGCCAAGCAAAGCGTGAGCGCACCAACATCACCAAGAGCGCAACCTTCCAACGTCCCCTAGGCCCTTTAATTACCATTACATGAGAATATTAGAGTTATCTTAATCAGGGTCGTAAATGTGCTTTTACTAGGTAATATAGACTAGGGATTTTAAAATATGACAGTACGTTGGGAAAGCGCGCCAGTCCCAAAAGGGGGAGGACGCTGCGGAGACCACCTGCTACCCAAGAGGGGAGACTTGATGGCAATAAGAACATATGGACTAGCACTAAGGTGGGGGAGTGCTACATATGATAAGCTGGTTAGCGGGAAGGGAAGACATGGGTCCGCCTGAAAAGGGGGAATACACTGTGGCTGAATAAGCATATGTGGTTGACATGGGGGACCGTGCATAGCTGGCACCAAACCTCTTTAGGGTTTGCCAGCAGGGAACTTATTAGCAGAATAGAAAATGCACACTTATCTCCGGGTTAGGGAGCATGGCGCAGCAAGCGTTTTTGACACTAAGCTTAATTTCTGAAAACTGGCTCCACTCGGAGATTATAAAATCTCACGAATGTGTTAGGTGTTGCCCAACCCACAGCTCTGCAGATATCTGTGAGAGAGGCAACGCGTGCTAACGCCCAGGAGGAGGCGACACTTCTAGTAGAGTGTGTTCTCACATTCTGGGGACACGGCTCGCCCTGGCATTGATAAGCTAGGGCGATGGCATCAATAATCCAGTGGGCCAACTTCTGTTTTGATACGCCACTTCCCTTCTGCCGACCACCATAACAGTTAAAGAGCTGTTCACAAGATCTTAAGTTTTGCATTCGTTCCACGTAAAGGCGCAAAGCGCGAACGGGACAAAGGAAAAGCAAGTGGCGGGATGGGGCGGGATGGACTTAATCACCGCACGCCTCTGAGGAATTGGATGATTAGATTATGCGTTCCGAGTGTGTTGCCATTCACCACGTCATGATAAGCGGAGATTTCAGCCATGTAAACCTTCAGTGTGGAGGGTGACAGCCTACACCCCAGCTTATCCTGAAGGAAGGATAACAAAATGCTAATCTGGCAAGTTTGGGGGTCTTCTCGGCAAGAAGTGCACCACTCAGCGACTAGACTCCAGTTCAGGGCGTAGGCATACCTCGTAGAGGGTTCTCTAGCCTGAGTGATGGTGTTAACCACCAACGCGGTAAGTCACCTAAGTCTTTCTCTCTCCGTCTATGGACCCCACGTGGAGGTTCCAGAGATCTGGGCGTGGGTGCCAGAGGGTGCCCCATCCCTGGGAGAGGAGGTCCTCTCTCAGCGGAATGCGCAAGAGAGGGGCCGTCGCTAGGAGTGTGAGTTCGGAAACCCAGGTCCGGTGTGGCCAAAGAGGCGCAACAAACAAGACCTGCTCCTCATCCTCCCTGACTTTGCTGAGTTTGTGCAATTAGGCTCACTGGAGGAAACGCATATTTGCGCATACCCGGTGGCCAGCTGCGAGCCAGCGCATCCGTGCCGAGGGGGGCCTCGCTCAGGGAGTAAAACTACTGGCAATGGGCGTTTTCGGGAGAAGCAAACAGGTCAACTTGGACTTCCCCGAACCGCTCCCATATCAGTTGGACCAAGCCGGGGTGGAGTCTCCATTCCCCTTGGGACGCTAGCTTCGGCGAGAGCACATCGGCTGCACTGTTGAGCTTCCCGGGGATGTGAATGACACGCAGCAATTTTAACCGCGTGTGACTCCAGAGGAGCAGACGGCAAGCAAGACATGTGATGGGAGCGTATACCCCCCATACGGTTGATATATGCCACCGTTGCCATGCTGTCCGTCCTGACCAGCACATGTTTCTGCTGTAGAACCGGTAAAAAGCGGTGAAGAGTGAGAAACACTGCCAACAGCTCTAGGCAGTTGATGTGCCAATGTAACTGAGGTCCGGTCCACGAACCCGCGGCTGCATGCTCGTTGCACACGGCCCCCCAGCCCGTGTTGGAGGCATCTGTCGATACAACAACATGCCTGGATACTTGTTCTAAGGACACACCAGCCCATAGCAAAGCAAGATCCATCCAAGGACTGAAAGTGCGGTGACACAGTGAAGTGATGCACACGCCCATGTGCCCGCGCGCCATGCCCGTCTCGGGACCCGATCATGAAGCCAGCACTGAAGTGGTCTCATATGGAGCAATCCGAGTGGCGTGACAGCGGCTGCAGATGCCATATGCCCCAGGAGCCTCTGAAAGGTTTTCAGTGGGACTACTGTTTTCCTGTCGAATAAAATAGACAGGATAGCACCAGCCTGGCGTGCTCCTCTGAGAGGTGCTATACCATGGCGACCGAGTCCAGCTGCATCCCAAAATAGGAGATTCTCTGCGCAAGGCAGAGCTTGCTCTTCCCTCGGTTGACCCGATGCCCCAACTGGTCGAGGTGCCGGAGCACCCTGTCCCTGTGCATAATCAATTGATCCCGAGATGAAGCCAGAATGAGCCAATCGTCGAGATAACTGAGTATGCGTATGCTCGCGAGCCGTAAAGGCGCTAGGGTACCCTTTGCGAGCTTTGTGAAAACCCGTGGAGACAGGGAGAGCCCGAAGGGGAGGACTTTGTACTGCCATGCTCGACCTTCAAACGCAAACCGGAGAAAAGGACGGTGGCGTGGAAGAATGGAGACATGAAAATACACGTCCTTCAGGTCTATAGCTTCAAACCAATCCCAGGGACGGACGCATTGGAGTATGCGTTTCTGCTTGAGCTTTCTGAATGGCATTTTGTGTAAATAACGGTTCAGTTTGCGCAGATCTAGGATTGGTCTTAACCCCCCGCTCTTTTTGGGCACGAAGTATGGGCTGTAAAACCCTCATTCCATCTCTGCTGGACTGACCCTTGTGAAATGTATACCCGTGAACTTGGGAGGGCGAGAAGTGAATTGTATTGTGTAGCCGAGTCTGACTGTCTGCATGAGCCACCGCGACAGGCTGGGCAGCGCTAACCAGGCTGGCAGAGCTCACACTAATGGCGTCATCGGACGTGCTGACGTCCCAGCGGAGGGGCAGCTTGGGAGGGGAGTGGAAAGTTTATGCAGAATTGCCCGATTAGCCCGCACGATTTACCCCAGTTTTAAGGGTCTGGGACAAAAATTAGGGAAAGTTATGCGACAAATTTTTTGCAGAAGAAGAAGAAAATCTAATAATAATAAGTGTGGAGAAGTTTACACAGCTAAAATGAGAGCTGCAAACTATGAATCAATAATTCCCACGAAGTAGGAATTTGTTTTCTACTTTTATATTACGACGTTCTCAATTTGTGGCCATGGTTTAATAAAACATTGTTGATTTAATGGTGTGTTGACTTAATGGCTAATAATGAAAAAGCATGTTGATGTGTGAGATGTTTCAGATTTACCTATATTTTTCTGTAATTGTGTGAAAACTTCTTCTACTCCTTGTTTTATCACATTAGCTAAGTATAAATCAAACTTCATAATTAAAAACTGTGCTGCCTGACTGTTTGCTCCACAATATATGTTATTAGCCTGTTGTTTTGTCATCGTTTTGCAGTGATAAATGAATTGTTAGGCTGTTTTTATAGTTAGGCTTATTCTGCAGGCATTGACTATATAGACTCTAATTCTCATGTGTTAATGTCTATGTCTATTGTGTAGAAATTTTAATGTCTATTAATGTCTATCTATCTGGCCAATATGAAGTAATGGTCAATATAATTGGATTTGGTTAGGCTCCTTGTAGAAAAGAAAACAAACTATAGGAATATTTTAATTGAGATTATCTCAAACTTTATAAAAACTGCATACTATAAAAAATTATTAAGCATAAACAAATAGTTAATTTACTATTTTATTATTTGCATTAACTCTGCATTATTAGACATAGGTAAGCAGTTCATAAATAGTTACAAATGCTAGCTGTATTCTTAACTTAATAGCACGTTTATGATCTTGTATCACATCTTGTATTTTTGTAATTTGTTAACTTTTTTTATTACAAAATGAAACATTATTTAAGCAAATGAATTACATTCATTCATTCATTCATTTTCTTTTCGGCTTAGTCCCTTTATTAATCTGGGGTCGCCACAGCGGGATTACTTATCCAGCATATGTTTTACGCAGCGGATGCCCTTCCAGCTGCAACCCATCACTGGAAAACATTCATGCACACTCATTCACACACATACACTACAGACAATTTTAGCTTACCCAATTCACCTGTACCGCATGTCTTTGGACTTGTGGGGGAAACCGGAGCGCCCGGAGGAAACCCACGCGAACACGGGGAGAACATGCAAACTCCACACAGAAATGCCAACTGACCCAGCCGAGGCTCGAACCAGCGACCTTCTTGCTGTAAGGCGAACGTGCTACCCACTGCGCCACCGCGTCGCCCCAAATGAATTACAGTGATTCAGAAAAAAAAATCATAAAAAAGCTTGCAATCTTATCTAAAAATAAAACTACTGTAGAGTTTAAACCACTGCATAACATTAAAAATGTTTTATCATACTGTTAAATAGTAATATTTTTTAGGCTTTATCAAATTTGATGTTTAAACTGTACAGTACTTTTATTCTTACTTAAATAACAAAGATTATTTTTTTTCATTTTATACTGAGCCTTGTCATTCATGGGATCTACAAATCAGAAATAGTCCACACTTTAGATTAGGTCACAAAACTAGGAAGTTGACCTAATACCGGATTTATTAATTTACAGAGTAACTACTACTCTGTGCCTGAAAAATAAGATGTACAAGTTCATTTGAACAGTTCATTAAGAGGTGCACCACATACTGTATGGACTTTCATTGCCCATTCTGTAGCTCAGCTTTTTTCCAGTCAACAAAGTTGAGCAAGGTCAGAAGCCATTTAGAAAGCATTTCAGTCGTGCAGTTCTCCATGAAGGTACACTTTTCAAACATTCTCTCCTGAAATGCAAGTCCATCTTCTATTTGAGTAATTCATCTAAATAAGTGTCTTTCTGATTTTTTAAAACTATATATATAAAAGCCCACGTGAATTTGCAGACATGTTACTTTTCTGGAAGCACATGCCAAACATATATGTTATACATATATGACTTTGCACATGGGTTAGCAACCCACATGAACCTTAGAGAACCGGAAAGTTTGTCTTTCAAGCCATTTGAAGGACGGTTAAGAGCCCCAAATCCAGACAACATAGCCAAAGTCAAATGGGAAATGGAAGGTCTCACTACCTTGGCTAAATTGTAAAAAAAAGTATCCCAGACACTGAAGGCCATCCGATGACCGGTTCAGCAGAACATTATGCTCTGTATGACCAGTTCCATGAGGACAATACAAAAGATCCCCGTGATGTCCTGCAGAAACTTCACCTGGTCCCACAACTTGCTGGAAAAGTGAACAGTCAAGTTGCAGAATAGCTTTTTTTCAGAATGAAGAAAAAAAATTTTTTTAAACATGGCTTTACCTTCGACCCATCTGTTTCTTATGAGGAATATTATACATCATCATAACATGTACAGAAATGAACAACGACTAGGCAGCATAAAAAGGGGTTTTGAAAATTATTTCACAATGAACAGGCACAGCCATGCAGTGTTGGGTAATTATTTTATTTTTTGATTTTTTTATGTATTAAATTCAATTATAAACGCAGACCACTTATTGTTCAATTTGAATGTATGGTTTAATTTTCAGTAAATGCGCTGTCATCTGAGAAGGTATCCACTGTTCCAATGGACAATGATGAAGCAACTAGTGAGTAATGGGGAATCATTCTGGTCTTGTCTTGTCAAGTTATTGCTTTTTTTTTTAATGGAAGACATATCAGTGCTGAGGAGAACTTTAATTTTGTGAGTTTGAGATTTTGAACATGCACTAATATATGTAAATTGCATCACTTATAATAATTTTCTGTTTTAGCTTTTGCAGAGCCAGTGCCAAAGAAAGCATTCTTTGGCATTCCCAGTGCAGCTCCCAAGATGCCTAAACCATCGTCCCTCACTGCATCATCCCTCGCTGCATCATCCTTCGCTGCACCCAGGCCATCATCCCTCACTGCATCGTCCCTCACAGCACCCAGGCCATCATCCCTCACTGCATCGTCCCTCACTGCACCCAGGCCATCATCCCTCGCTGCATCGTCCCTCACTGCACCAAGGCCATTAGCACTCCTTGACTTCTCAGCACCGTGTAAGCCCTGGGAAAAGTTAAATACCATCCAGGACAAATTGGTAAGCTAGATTTTAGTCTTTTTATTTGAAAAAAAGTATAATAATAATAATGATGAAATGTAACCCATTAGAAAGCAAGAATATGCAGAAATTGCATCCTTGTGTGCACAAGCTTTAGACACACAAGCTCCAAATGTAGTCCTTTTCCATATCTTGCTGTAGAAAGCACACTGTTGAAATAAGTTTTGCACCGATAGTAATAATTATTATTTCCAGCTCAGCTATGTTCATGTTTTTTATGATTGATTTATATTTGCTATTGATTTTATTGATTTATTTATTTTTTTGTGTTTTTGGGAGTTGCCTGTTTCAAATTGATTCATGAAGCAGCTCAGCAGCACGTATGTAATATGTATATACCAAAAGACCAAAAGCATAAATTAATCATAATGCATATTTTACTGCATTCTTTCATATTATTGTCTATTTTATTTTACATAGGGAAAAAAAAAAAAAAAAATATATATATATATATATATATATATATAGAGAGAGAGAGAGAGAGAGAGAGAGAGAGAGAGAGAGAGAGAGAGAACATGTACGTAGTTCCTACATGGAAGCATACACCAAAAAAACATGTCTACCAACTTTCCAGGGAGCCACTCACTGGAACTCATGCCACTCATGAGAGATATCATCTTTTTAGAGTCTGGATTTGGTGATGCTGAATACAGAGTCCTTTTTAGGTCCACAAAGGCATACAGTTTGACATGTTTATACAACAATTTACACTTTGCCTACGTTCCTGTAGGCTGTACTGATATATTTTGCCTACGTTCCTATAGGCTGTACTGAAATATTTTGCC
>CAIGQV010018344.1:8901496-8921081 GCA_903798115.1 Danio jaintianensis | reverse complement strand
GATATATTTTGCCTACGTTCCTATAGGCTGTACTGAAATATTTTGCCCACGTTCCTATAGGCTGTACTGTATTCTCAGCCAGCCTGCTTATGCTTTTCTTTTATTTTTTTGTAGACATCTTGCACAATAAATTGATCCTGGAACCTGGACTGAGAAAATTGGGCATGATATTGCTGTGACAAAAAAAAAATGCATGTTTGGCTAGAGATAGACAGTGGCTTTCATCTTTGACATGTATCTTTTTTTTATTTTTAGGGCTTGCCACGCCAAAACTGTGGTAATTACTGTGGGGTTTTTTATGCTTCTGGTGAGGTCTAAGGTTTTTAGCCAAGTATAAACAAGCCTTTGTCAACGTTGTGAATAAAATCTTTTCCATCTTTTCTATTGCAGTATACCCTTTGCTCTGTGACCGGTGGGGCAAGTGAGTTCCAGGAGGTTAGTTTATTTAAAGCAGCGGTGTCAAAAACAGATTTTAGCTCCAACTTGCCTCAACACACCTGCACGAATGTTTCTAGAAAGCCTAGTAAGAGCTTGATTAGCTAGCCGAGGTGTGTCTGATTGGGGTTGAAACTAAATTTTGCAGGACACCGGTTTGGACACCCCTGATTTAAAGAAAATGTTATAAGAAATTTCACACTTTAAATGTTTGTTTGCAAACTCTTTGTCTTGAAGAAAATTGATTAAATTAAAGATTCTCCTCATCACTTTCACACATCTTTCAGATGGACATGCCTTTAATTTGAAAGTGGTGGTGTCTTCTTCTGATGGAACATTTCAAAATAGAAGGGTATGACACCACTAAACAATATGTCTATATTAATTTCTGTAACATTTTAAAAAAATATCTTGTGCTGTTTCCATTATATATATATATTTTGGATGTTATCATATGTGCAGTTTCGCTAAATCATTCAATCCGGTAGGTGGCGCTGCCACAAAAAACTAGGGTCCTAGAAATGCGTTCCTATAAGTGCAGCCCTGAAAGTGCAGCTACTCCAGTTGTGCAGGATCATACTATTGGCTAATGTGGCTGTTAGCCTAACGTGGACCAGAGAAGATATGGCAAATGTGGCCTAGTTATCTTAAAACATATGTGGGCCACTTTTGGTGAATATTTGGCACAGTAAGCTCTGGCTAATGTGGCTTTGAGCCTAAAGTGGCGCAGAGAAGATATGGCAAATGTGGCCCAGGCAGGGCTGGACTGGGACAAAAAATCGGCCCTGGCATTTTTGGCCAGAGCGGCCCACTACATACAATCAAAATGCTACACATCTGTGCACGCCCTGGAATATGTTTACCAACTGCTGTAAAAGCACAAAAGCCATATATAGGAAAAATTGAGAGTTGACAAATTAAAAACTTTAAAAAATGAATTTATTATTATAATAAAATTATAATCCACACTGGAAGTCGTGTGTGTGCCTTTGTTTTTTGAGGGAGCCTATATTAAATAATGAACAACAAAAACTGCCTGCTGATGCACACAGTTATCTTTCATTAACAAAATAAAGTAAATAATAAAATCAATGTATCAGAGAACCTTAACAAATGAAAACATTTAACTCAACAATGAAACATCAAAACTTAGCTTAAAGATTTTCTATTGTGAATCAAATTAACTTAAACGATTAAAAAATGCAACAAATATTTATTTGGGCCCGAAAAACAAAACCAAATGTAAAACAATTTCAGTATTAGTTTTGCTTAAGTTGCACACTAGTTTGATCATGTATAAATATCATTATAACTATATTGTATAAATATTATTATAACTATAAGCCTACATGCTGAAAATCAAAAACAAAATTACATGATATCACAAGTGATTGTCTTCTGACATAGTGCACCTGAAAAGACATGAATGATACTTTTCATAAAGCGGGAGAAGCAAACAGTTCTTTAGGATCTATCATTTGTAAAATAAAGAGTTGCAGGTTAAGGAAACAGCATGGGAGGAAGTTGCCACGGGACTTGGTGCAGATGAAAAGTAAAAACAAAAAGTGTAGATAGATAGATATGCAACTAGATAGAATAGACGGAGATAGATTGATGTGCAACAGTCGCCAATGGCGATGCAGATGTGAAAGGCAAACGTCTGTGCGCTGCTTCTGTTCTCCATACGCGCTGCACAAAAAAGGAGTTTGTGATTGGATCAGCCCAATGTCAATAAAGAAAAGAACCAATGGGCTGCAGATTATGTCACATGGGCCGGTCTGTCCCAAAAAAAAAAAAACGTATTACTTTCTGAGCATCACAGATCACAGCATCGTCAATTAATTAGGCAGAAAAAAAACAATAGCACACTAAGCATTTTATGGGCCGATCAGTTCCTAAGAAGATGATCAGCCCGGCCCAAAAAGTATGTCGGCCCAGTGAGAAACTGCCCGCTCTGCCAGATGGCCAGTCCGCCCCTGGGCCCAGTTATCTTAAAACATATGTGGGCCACTTTTGGCAAATATTCAGCACAGTAAGCTCAGGCTAATGTGGCTTTGAGTCTAAACTGGCCCAGAGAAGATATGTCAAATGTGGCCCAGTTATCTTAAAACATATGCGAGCCTCTTTTGGCAAATATTCGGCACAGTAAGCTCTGGCTAATGTGGCTATTAGCCTAAAGCAGCTCAGAGAAGATATGGCAAATATGGCCCAGTTATCTTAAAACATATGTGGACTACTTTTGGCGAATATTCGGCAGTGTAAGCTCTGGCTAATGTGGCTGTGAGCCTAAAGTGGCCCAGAGAAAATATGGCAAATGTGGCCCAGTTATCTTAAAACATATGTGGATCACTAGTATCTCTAGTATCTCTCCCATTTCATAAGTTTGATCCAGATAAATATAACTGATCATAATCAATTAAAATTATCCCAGTTCGGGCTGATATTTATTCCCTTAAAATTAAGGGTGGTGGAGAATTAATAATTATTATTTGTAATGGAAATTTTTAATGAACAACATGTTTTCATAAAATGCAGACAGAAGCAGTTTGGTGCTGGACAAAGCCAAAGTCACACACATTGTAGCACTCCTAATGAGGAGTTAGAAGATCACAACAAGATCTTTTCTTTCCCATCAGAAATTTATCTTTCCTGGAGTTTGGCACAAATGTGAGTGTATGCACTGAGAGGTATAAAACTGTCTGTTGAGAAGACTGAGACACAGTCTCTTACACATTCACTCTGTGTGTGTGTGTGTGTGTGTGTGTGTGTGTGTGTGTGTGTGTGTGTGTGTGTGTGTAACAGGTGTCATCCTGCAGGATTATTTTAATAAACTGCCTTTTTGCTTTGCTCTAACCCTTGTCTGACTGAAGTTGTTTTAGCAGATTTCTACAACAATTTGGCACCCCAGGTGGGACCTCATGATTGAGTGGACGGGAGATCAGAGTTGGTGTCAGTATACAACACCTCGAGCTTAATGTTTCTCTCGTCCGAAGCTGAAGCTCGGAACTCCGAGATCTCGTTCTACTCAACGCTGAGGTTGACGAAACCAAATTACAGAATTTTCACACGTTATGAGGAAAAAGATTACAGTGTGGAAAAAAATTAAGTGCCTTTTCAAATCATGTCCAATCAACTGAATTTACCACAGGTGAACTCCAATTAAGCTGCTGAAACATCTCAAGAATGATCAGTGGAAACAGAATGTACCTGAGCTCAATTTAGAGCTTCACGGCAAAAGCTGTGAATACTTATGTACATGTGATTTTTCAGGTTTTTTATTTTTAATAAATTTGCAACAATTAAAAAAAAAAATTTTTACATTGTCATTATGGGGTATTGTGTGTAGAATTTTGAGGAAATAAATGAATTTAATCCATTTTGGAATAAGGCTGTAACATAAAACAATGTGGAAAAAGTGAAGCGATATGAATACTTTCCGGATGGACTGTATTCTTGGGGGTTGGGAATAATCCAGGAAGGTCTGAGACCTCCTGTAATGATAAGCAATTGATTCAGATTTTATGCGACAAATTCTGATATGACTTATCTTTTGGCAGAATACTTCTGAGAGAAAAGCTGCCTTCAGACTGACAACTCTGTCATAACTGCCCTCCGGAGGGAAAAGAAAGTAGGGGTAACAAATTTAATGGAAGGCATTTAAAATGTGGGAAAAAGAAGCACAGCGTAGAATAACACAAAACAAAGCACCAACAAATGAAGGGAAAACATGTTTAAATACACAATGTCCTAAGTCTGTTATAGATCCTGACCTGGACAGCTGCCCTCCGAGACCCTCACCCACCACAGAACGACATTGGGGGACAAGCTGAATACTGGACCCAAGCCCACAGCCCAACCGTGAGCCCAACATCATTTACCACGCCTAGCACAGCCGCCTCAACCAGCAGATACCATGAGCTGTCTGAACTGGAACTGGACATTACCAAGTTGTCATTCAACTGGCTGGACGAAATGACAGTGTTGGAAGACCCTATCTGGACACACACTGACAATGCAAACTACAGAGACTTTGTTCAACATCTCAGAGGTGCCCTTATTCTGGCGTTTCCAGTGAGAATGGACATGACCACAATTGCCATGTGCAAACAACAAGAAGGAGAGCCTGTGTCAGAATTTTTGCATGATGCTCACAGTGGACTAGACAAACCAGCTGACATGAAAAAAAGGACCAGTGACACTATACGAAGCTCATCTGAGAAACTGTTTCATCCAAGGACTGCATGAGCCAATTGCAAAAGAGGTGAAGAACAGCTGCATCTTCCAAAACACAGGAAAACTGAGTTTGATTGAGCAACATGCTGTACGTGCAGAAGGGTTGATCAACATGGAAAGATGCAAGCGAGGAAAGAAGGAAAAGGAGACGCATGTTGCACAAAAAGCAGTATTGCAGATGGTGACAGTTCAAGCAAGTGGAGTGAGAGGCAGAGGAAGAGGAAGAGGGAGTGGCAGAGGTGGATCTGGAAGAGAAGAATGCAACAGAAACAATCAAAGGAGAGGTGACAATAGATGCTTTATTTGCGGGGCAACAGATCCATTAGGCCAAAAACTGTCCTGACAGACATAAGTCAACACCAGCGACAAATGAGGGAAGCTGAACTGGGGTAATGAGGGAAAGGGAGGGTGAGCAGAAAAGGTTGGTTAAGTCACAATTTCCTATGCTTTGCAAAGAAGAAATGCTTCAGCTAACATCCTGCACTTCTATCACTGACATAGGTGTACTTGAACAAGCAATAAAATTCCTTGAGAACAAATATGAGAGAACAGAAACATATGCTAAATATTCAACAGAGCTATATGTGAAAATGAAATGAAGTAAACTAAAATGAAGATTAATGGTCAACTAATCATTCTTGGTAGATTCAGGAGTAGGGAGGACAGTTATTAAATAATCAAAACTACAACCATTGCCTAAGATGAGTGGAAAATTCCTGTACTCCATTGGTGCAGCTGGAGTGAAGACATTCATTCATTCATTTTCTTTTCGGCTTAGTCCCTTTATTAATCTGGGGTCACCACAGCGTAATGAACCGCCAACTTATCCAGCATATGTTTTTACGCAGCGAATGCCTTTCCAGCCGCAACCCATCACTGGGAAACATCCATACACACTCATTCACACACATACACTACGGACAATTTTAGCTTACCCAATTCATCTATACCACATGTCTTTGGACTTGTGGGGGAAACCGGAGCACCCGGAGGAAACCCACGCGAACACAGGGAGAACATGCAAACTCCACACAGAAATGCCAACTGACCCAGCCGAGGCTCGAACGAACGACCTTCTTGCTGTGAGGCGATTGTGCTACCCACTGTGCCACCGCGTCGCCGGAGTGAAGACAAAAGAACAATATTCCACTCCAGTGAAATGTAAAGTGAAGGGCCTTAGCCCTTTCAAATTTTCATTTTTAATTTCAGAGCAGTCTGCTAAATTTAATGGGTATAGACTTGATTTTTCATTTAGGCAATATGATTTCAATTAACATTGATGACCTAGAAGTACAATTATTACAATTTCAGGGAATAACATTTGATCAACATTTGAGACAAGCTGAGAATATAGTGAATCTAAAACTCATGGAAACAGCCTCTATGCTTACTAACCCCACAAACACGTTTTATGAAGTCTGAAGATTTGCAGTGCACTGCACATGTACATGAAGGGGATATTCATTCATTCATTTTCTTTTCGGCTTAGTCCCTTTATTATTCTGGGGTCACGACAGCAGAATGAACCGCCAACTTATCTAGCATATGTTTTGCGCAGCGGATGCCCTTCCAGCTGCAACCCATCACTGAGAAACACCCATACATCTCATTCACACACATACACTACGGACAATTTAGCTTACCCAATTCACCTATATCGCATGTCTTTGGACTTGTGAGGGTCACCCAGAGGAAATGCACGCAAACACGGAGAGAACATGCAAACTCCACACAGAAATGCCAACTGACCCAGCCGAGGCTCAAACCAGCAACCTTCTTGCTGTGAGGCGACAGCACTACCAACTGCACCACCGCGCTGCCCATGAAGGGGATATGTTGAAGGATATTTGAAACAATGGTTCATAGAAAAGTCACGATAGTGTTAAAAAGTGTAACACAGTGTATTTTTAGTTCCGGTTTACCTCTGAATGAATGAGAGACTTGTCTGGAAAATTTACAAATAAAAATATTAACATTGCACGATCTGATTTAAGACTATTATTGGTATTGGGCATGTGTCCAAATGTTTCTCTTTCAATACTGAACTGCTTTCTGAGTTTGAAAATTATTTTTTAAGTTATTAAAAAAAGGAATAAGATATTGTTTATCAAGGAAAGCATATGTTTGCAATCTTTTCACTTATTAATTAAGTTAATTTCCTCAATGATGGATTTATGTTTACTCCGAATATAAATTTATATTATCTGTTACATGTAAATGTTCCAGCATGAGTATAATTCTTTATTAAATCTTCTTATATTGCCTGGTAAGTATGTCTATAAATGTAACCAGTTTCATCATTTATTATTTACTGATCTATTAATGTTTTGTTTAGTTCCTCCATTTAAAATACACTGCGTGGAGTGAAACCGGACACCGCGTGACCTCTTGTGAAAAGGGTCTATAGGATGGCTTTGACAGATTGGGGGATTGAGCTGATTTCTGCAAATTAACCAATGACCTCATCTTTGAACCAAATGTACCCAAAAGGTCATTACTAAATGAACAGCTGAGAGATGTACCTTGACACCTGTGGGCCACTGGCAGGTATAATGTTAGATTGTTCAATTAGGTCTCCAAACACGCCCAATCCTTACATCATTCTGTCTTAAATTACACCATACTTTCAGTGATTCTCAGTTGTGGATCTGATCAACTGTTGAAACAATCACTTTTGGTTTGCATTTACATTTAATGAAAAATCTTACACCTTTACAAGTTTTTTGCCAAAAGTATTGAAAGTCACCAACAATACTAAGCGCTGCGACAAAGTTTAGAAACCCTTAAGGTGACAGAAAGAACTATTCTGTTGCAATATGCAGATTGTCTCATACGGGCCCCAACAAAACAACAGTGTGAGACTGATACAATTAAATTATTGAAACATTTGCCCTGTGAAGGACACAAATTGAGTCTTTCAAAATTACAATTTGTGCAAGAAGTAACATTGTAGGACATTTGATATCGAATCAAGGGAAGAAATGAGAGTAAAACAGAGTCAAGACCCCAGTGACAGACGAGTCTTCACATTATCCTGAAGGGCCAGCCTGTACACTAGCCGGGGACCTCTCCCATCTGCAGCTTCTCCAAGATGGACGTCCAGCGTTCTCCAGCCTCCGGCGCCTAGACTGCAGTTTTGCACAAGACGTTTGGCCATAGGAGAAATAGTCGTGCCCAACTGAGGCTGGTTTCTCTCGAGGTTTTTTTTCCTTCACTTTCGCAAATTGGTGAAGTTCGTTCCTTGCCGCTGTCGCCACTGGCTTGCATGGTTCGGGACATGTGGAGCTGCACATCGATGGATTTGTTTATCAGTGTTTGGACTTAAAGCAGTGAAAATTAAACCACACTGAACTAAACTAAACTGAACTTAAACTCTGAAAACTGGACGGACACTGTTTCAATTCACTGCACTCTTCTATGTGAAGCTGCTTTGACACAATCTACATTGTAAAAGCGCTATAGAAATAAAGATGAATTGAATTGAATTGAATCAAGGCCATTCAAATTATACCAAAACTGAAAACAAAAAACAATTAATGTCATTCCTGGGAATGTGTTCCTATTGAAAATATTATATTCCAAATTATACTAGCCTCGAGGCTCCCTTGAGTGCAATGGCTCATGGGAAGGGTTTACAGACCCACAGTGCACTTAGCTGAACTGCAGAAGTAGAAAAGGCCTTCATTAAATCTTAAAAGAGCTCTCCAATTAACCCCAACATTGGGCATTCCAGATCAAATTTTATCAAAACTTAATCTTGCACCTATCTTAATAATAGATGTCTGATGTTAATGTTGTTAATGAAATCTGTTCCCTAGACTGGACTTAAAGGAAATCCCGCTGCATAATCCAAACATGGAACTTTTTGTGGATGGGTCCGCATCTAGACAACCAGAGATAGGTCAAAATTGTGTAGGCTATTCTGTGGTAACAGCACAAGACACACTGAAAGCAGAACCACTGTCATCAAATTTATCAGCACAAGCTGCTGAATTAATTGCACTGACAGAGGCATGCAAATTGGCAAAAGACAAAATAAATTAACATTTACGCTGACAGCAGGTATGCTTTCAGAGTGGTGCATGATTTTGTCACATTGTGGAAGCACAGGGGGTTTCTGACCTCATCAGGTAAAACAATCACACACCATTTACTGATCTCTGACCTGGTAGATGCTGTCCAGCTACCAAAGGAAGTGTCTGTATGTAATTGTGATGCTCATAATCATGCTAATGATCCTGTTTCTCAGGGCAATGCCAGAGCTGATGCTGCAGCCAAAGCAGCAGCAAAACAACCTGTTACAATAATTACTAACATGCTAAAGCTTTCTACTCCTACAGATGACCTACTCATTCTACAACCTGGAACCCCCAATGAGGAAAGGCAAGCCTGGCAGAAGGCAGGAAGCACTGTCAGAGATGGAGTATGGTATGGCCCGAATGGTAAACTGTCACGTTTGTCAGGTGCTTGCACTCTGTTCTCATGTTGTTGTTATGGTCATGTGACTTGTGTTTAGTTCTGGTGCGCTGAGACGTGTTTGTTTTTATCACGTGATCAGCGGGGTAATCAGCAGCCAGGTGCTGACAGTTAGCTCTCCTATATATAGAGCTAATGACCTGAACCCCACTGTCAGTTCGTTCAACTATTTCACCGTTTCACTGTCTCGTCAGGATCTGTGTGGACTGGTCTGTTTGTGTTCCCAGATGTCTGGATACTGCCACTCTGCTGTCACTGCCATTGTTTTGTTTTGTTCACTTATTTACTATAAACTTACACTTGCTTCTGGATTCATTGACTTTGTCTCGTTACTTTTGTGACAGTAAACCTTGCCTGCCTAGGAGATTATTCCCATTCTATGCTAAGTTAACACACGGTAAAGACCTTGCTTCTAAAAATGGAATGTTTAATAGCATTAAAATGCATTGGTTCACAGAAGGGTTTACGAGTTACTGCAAAGATTTTTGCAAGAGATACATAATTTGTGCAGGGGGGAGGGGATTTAAAAATCTCACTAAGTGCTGATCAACAACCAGATGAACCATTTGAACCTTTGCAAATGGATTTCATTGAATTGACACCATGCGAAAACAAGTGATATTGTCTGGTCATTGTAGATATGTTTTCTAAATGGGTAGAGGCATTTCCAACATCTAAACAAGATGCAAATGCAGTTGCAAAGGCATTAATAACTGAGATAATTCCAAGATGGGGAATTCCAAGAAGAATTGGAAGTGACAACGGTACCCCATTTGTAAATACAGCCCTATAACTATTAGGAGAGTATTTGGGCATTGATTTGAAACAACACTGTGCCTACCACCCAGCGAGTGGAGGAGCGGTAGAAAGAGAGAATGGCTCATTGAAAAATTAATTAACAAAGTGTTGCACTGAAACCGGTTTGTCATGGGTAAAAGCATTACCAATAGTTCTCTTACACATGAGAACTAGGGTGAGAGGAAGGGCACAACTTAGCCCTTTTGAAATATTAATGGGAAGACCTCCAAACACAGGCATTGGACCACCGGGCCAGCCAAGGAAAATGACTGGTGAGTGTCATGATGAAATGCTGACTTATTGTTAAAACCTGCCCTCTACTCTGTCTACCCTACATAGACAAGTGAAGGAGGCAATGCCAAAACCAAAACAGGAGGAGTTACATGACCTGCAGGAGACTAGATTGTGCTAAAGAACTTCAGAAGGGAAAGCTGGAAGGCAAAGCAGTGGCAGGGTCGATTCCAGATTCTACTGACAACGCAGACAGCTGTCATGGTCGCAGAGAGGGCCACGTGGATTCACGCATCACACTGCAAAAGGGTTCCAACACCAGAGGAAGAGGAAACAGAAGATCTCAGGGAAGGCAGACACAGGTCAGACTCGTAGAGCATCTGTGATTGCTTAAGTGTGGGCGACTACAAAGGGGGGTGAAAACCAATAGGGCCACTCGTCTCAAACCCAATGAAGAAATCGACAAGCAAACAGACATTAGTCTACAAAGCTTGAACTTGCCACAAGACGGAGACGAAATACTATCAGGTAAATTTACCAAGTGGAACACATCAAGACATCTTATTTGCTGTAAATAGCTTGATCCAGTATGAAATCAAGATAACAAATGACTGACCCGCTGCCCTCGTGCCGAGAAAGGACATCTCACTAATTAGGGTGTGTAAGCATGTATTGAGAAGAATAGCATCACTGGAGGTGACTCGTGGCCTGCTATGAATGTTTTCCTATGAATGTGGCCCTGTGTAGTGTCCATGACTAGACGTGGTGTGAATGCAACACTGAAATTTTCCTTTCCCATTCATTCATTCATTCATTCATTCATTCATTCATTCATTCATTTTCTTTTCGGCTTAGTACCTTTATTAATCAGGGGTCGCCACAGCGGAATGAACTGGAAAGCTTTCTTCAAAATATATTTTGTTTTCAACAGAAGAAAGCCTCACATGATTTCAAACCATTGAGTTTCTGAGTAAACAGTGAGTAACTTTTCATTTTTGGGTCAACTATCACTTTAAGAACCACTACAAATCACAATTCAATATTTTTAAGCTAAAAATCTACAAGGCAAAGTTGTGTTTTACATAATGTTTAATTTAATAGTAAATGCATAAGGCTACAGTAGAACTCAGGACCTTTTAAAGGGCAGGGGCTCTAGTAGAAACTTTTTTATTAATTAATAATATTTGTACTTTTTAATAAATAAAATATATTAAAGGATCTTTCACCTTAAATTCACCATATACTCACCCTTAAAAGGATAGAAGATAGAACTCTGTCTGCATTTACTCACCTTTTAATTGTTCCAAACCTGTTTGACTTTTTTTTTCTTCTGTTGAACACACAAAATAATATTTTGAAGAAACCAGGAAACCTATAACTATTGACTTTCATGGTATTTGTTTTTCCTACTCTGGAAGTCAATGATTTCTGTTTTTTAGCTTTCTTCAAAATATCTTCTTAAGTGTTCAGCAAAAGAAAGAAACACAAAAATTTGGAACCACTTGAGGGTGAGTGCATTTTTATTTTTGGGCGAACTGTCCTTTTTCAATCTATTCTGAGTTGTTTTTATAGCTTCAATTAACATTCTGAATAAATGAGTGCAAAAACGAGAGGGGAATATTTTCTCTGTCCATCTGTCGTTTCTCCATTACGTTAGCCTGTATGCCTATGATATTGCCCTGGCTAAACTTTAGCTAGCATATTACATGGTTCTTAATCATGAGGATGTTAGCCAGACAAAATAGCCTATTTGCTTTTGGACTTTTGGATAATTATCTGTATGTTAAATTTGAGCCTCGGGTAGTCCTTTGTTAACCGTTACTCACTCTCACACTATAAAGATGAATTTACTTCAGCTGTTCTGTCGATCATAGCGTGCTACCGTAACGTAATATAGAAACACCTGTTTCACACACACTCCGTCTGCACTGTGTGTATGGCACATAGACTGTAAAGGTATGGCCCAGATGCAGTACAGATGCAGGAATTGGCGTGAGGTAGGAAATAGCCTCCTCGTTCCAATAATATCTAGCTGCAGCCCCGCAGACCCACACACGTTTCAGGCACACACAATCCAGCACACATGATCTAGGCAAACTATATATGGTTACAACGGATGTTAATGTTATTAACGTCTTCTTGGACATCGTCATCAATATATTTTAAGATTTAAATTGGACAGGTTTAATTAATATAATGGATTCATTATAATGAAGGGAATAATAGCAAGTTAATATGTATAGGCTATAATACATCTTTATATGTAATACAAATCTTTTTACATTTAATAAACGTATAACACTATATTAATATTTTACTCCAGCGTTTGAATAGTATTTATTTGCTTAATTTTCTAATAACCTTTTTATTAATGATTTCCCACATTAAATACTACAGTCATTTATAGGCATATATATATACAGTTGCTACAGTTTAGTAAAAGATAAAGTAGTTTTTCAGTTTATAACTATATTGATTTTCAATTATTAACTATAGTATTCATTCATTCATTCATTTTTTTTTTGGCTTAGTCCCTTTATTAATCTGGTGTCGCGACAGCAGAATGAACCGTCAACTTATCCAGCATATGTTTTACGCAGCGGATGCCTTTCCAGCTGCAACCCATCACTGGGAAACATCCATACACACTCATTCACACACATACACTATGGACAATTTAGCCTACCCAATTCACCTATAGCGCATGTCTTTGGACTTGTGGGGGAAACTGGAACAGCCGGAGGAAACCCACGCCAACACGGGGAGAACATGCAAATTCCACACAGAAACGCCAACTGACCCAGCCGAGGCTCGAACCAGCGACCTTCTTGCTGTGAGGCGAACGTGCTACCCACTTTTCTGCATTTCATGTTCGAATTTTATATACAGCTGGTATGCATATCACATATACTTTCATGATTTAGTAGTTTAACCAATTATCTTATGAGATTTTTCTATTTTACAGCAAACTACAAAAATGCTTGCTAAATCTTCCTGAAGCTGAAGAACGTCCTGGTTACGTCCGTAACCCACATTCCCCGAATAGGGAACGGAGACCTGTGTCTGGTTACAGACTATGGGAGTACGCCAGGTGACCAATCACTCTGAAGAGTAAGAAAACGGGCCAATGAATGACAAATGAATTGGCGGACCTCAGCTCCACATCTGCCAGTGATTAGCCATTAGTGGGATATATCAGCCGGCTGCTGAGAAGCGAGCATTAGAATTTTTGCCTGCTGAAGAGCAGATCACTCAGCTAACAGCTGGAGACTCAGCTGCTGTGGCTATGGAGACACACGTCTCCGTTCCTTATTTGGGGAATGTGGATTACGGACGTAACCAGGACGTTCCCCATCATGGGAACTTCAACGTGTGTCTGGTAACAGATTATGGGAGACTGTATGGAAAACGCCACAGCAGCTAAGCCCGTCATGCTCCTGATGTGAAGTTTGCCAAGCGTAGCGTGAGGGCACAAGCATCACAGAGAGTGTAACCTTCCAGCGTCCCCTAGGCCCAAAAAATTACCATTACATGGGAATAATTAGAATTTAGATCGGGGGTCGTAAATGTGCTTTTACCTAGCTAATATAGTGTAGGGATTTTAGAAATACGACAGTACGTTGGGAAAGCTTGCCATTCCCCGAAGGGAGAGGACGCTGCTGAGACCACCTGCTACCCAAGAGGGGAGACTTGATGGCAATAAGAACATATGGATAGGCCCTATGGAGGGGGAGTGCTACATATGATAAGCTGGTTAGCAGGTAGGGAAGGCATGGGTGCACCTGGTCAGAGGGAACACTCCCTGGTTGAAATAAGCATATGGGATCGCCATCGGGGACCGCACATAGCTGGCACCGAACCTCTGCATGTGGGTAGACCAAGAGTGGGCATACCAGACATCACACTGAGCCAGGTACCCGGCTCCTCACGGATGTGTTAGGTGTCGCCCAGCCTGCAGCTCTAAATAATCTGTTAAGAGGCGCTGCGTACTCACGCCAAAAAGGAGGCACCGTTTTTTTTTTTTGCTTTTTTTTTTAAAGTGTGCTCTCTTTCCCGGGGGAAACAGCTCGCCCTGGCACCTGAAGCGAGGGCGATGGCATAAACTATAATTCGGACCAACCTCTGCTTTGATACGGCACTTCCCTCCTGCCGATCATAACACAAAAGAGCTGCTTAGAAACGTATGCTGAACCGGGGTCTTAGGTAAACGTGAGAGTAGGCCGGTCCGAATTCCTGGCACAATTCGCTGACCGAAAATGCCACCGCAATCCTAACCCTCCTGAATGATACCAACGCGACCAGCAGAGCTGCCTTCATAGACAGAAAACTTATAGATACTGAATCGAGTGGCTCAACGGACCTAACCATATCCGCTGGGGCTAGAGAGATCCCAAGAGGGCAAAAGAGGGGGGCGGGGATGGAATTAACCAACTCGCCCCACGCGCCTCTGAGGAACCGGCTGATAAGGTTATGCTTTCCAACGCCAAACCTTCAGTGTGGAGGGTGACAGCATGCGCTCCAGCTATCCTGAAGGAAGAAAACACAACACTAATCTGGCATCTGAGAAAAGAGCTCCACATTACACAATATCTGAAAAGTTGTTTTGTTCATTCGTGGTGAGGTGAGGTGGAAGAAGATGCTGGCACGGTTTGGCTGCCACTTCTCCATCAGTTTTTGTATGCCTACTGTTTTATTTATGTTTTTTTAGTTTCAGTCTTTTATATATGTCATTTTATACTTTTATACTCTCACATATTTTCAGATATAACGTTAAACCGGAGTTGAGTTTGTGCCCTGGACGCTTGGCTTGATTCTCTGAGTCCTTGGTGCTAGCATGCGTCTGACTCATCTGATCTTCCTCATTCTGGTTTTTATTGAAGCATTGGACAAGGCCTACGGTGGTCGCTCGGATTTTAACATGTTCACTTACTCGGGAACGGACCTCTACCAACTTCAACACCTTGCTTCCTGCGGTGGACGTGATACAAGTGCTTCGCTCTCTAAAACTACTACGGCGCCCCACGTACACTCATCTGGGTTCTCGACGAAGTATTCTGGCTCACCAGGCTGGGTCTATCAACACGGTCTGGTCTCAGAGGCGAGTGGTTCGTCCTTAATCTTCAGCACGGGTTTGTTTGACGAATCTTGCACCCCTCCAGAAAGTTTCATTATCCAGTGGAGTTCAGCTAAACATTGTCAGGTTTGCCCACTTAAACGCACCTTCTATCAATAATAAAGCAGCTCTGATTTGTGACTTAATTATTGATAATGTGACTGTAACCGAGGTAACTCTGCCATGTTTTACTACCTTTGAATGCTTGGCGTTTAAATTGACTGGCACTTCTCCTGTGTTAGTATTGAACATTTATCGCCCTCCAAAACCTGCTTCCGAATTTTTTTCAGAACTTACCGATCTATTGACGGTAGCTAGTGCACTCTGTCCTTCTCTTCGTCTAACTGGTGATTTCAATTTTCACGTTGAGAATGTGGACTGTGCTCAAGCTTCATGTTTACTGGACATATTTGACTGTTTTAACTTGATCCATCATGTTGACTTTCCCACACACAAATGTGGTCACACGCTGGACTTAGTTTGTGCCTCTGGAGTGAATATTCAGTCACTTAAAGCGATTGTGGTGCCTTTTAGAGCATTTAGACCTTAAACTCATTACGTTCAATCTGAGTACACCATCTTCTCAGACTAAAATCAAACGCACTATCCCTTTTAGGAAACTTGGTGAAATCCCAGCTAGAAATTTGACGTTCCCAGAACGTCCCCATCTGTGTTAAGGACGTTGTCTAGTAACGTTCCCAGAAGGTCACGATGTTGAGTTCTTTAAAGGTGTGGAGGACGTTATTTGGGGGACCTTTACAGAACATTCAGAACGTTCTCAGAACATTTAGGGGACCATACTTTATTGAAAAATGTGACATTCTCATAACGTCCCCATTGGTGTTAAGGACATTGTCTAGTAACATTCCCAGAACGTTCTGAGAAGGTCAAAATGTGGAGTTCTTAAAGGTGTGGGGGACGTTATTTTGGGGACCTTCACAGAACATTCAGGATGTTCTCAGGACGTTTAGGGGACCACTATTATAGGATCCCTCTAGGCCTCTACACTACATTCCCATAACATTTTCAAAATCTTCAGGGGACCAACCTAGAATGTTATTTTCTTAGAGAGAGAGCTCAATCAATAAAATGTTATTAAAATGGGCTTTATTGGCAGAAAACATAAAGCATTTGTCAAACAATTTAATTTTTAATATGCTGTGTCTGTGTGTGTTTGTGTGCGTATCCTTACTCACTTTCTCTATCGTCCAGTTGTCTTTCTGCTGGCTGAAACAAAGCATAAAAAACAATATTTACAAATAAGTTAACTTTGTATTTGCTTTTTTTTTTTTTACTTTCAGGTGTATACAGTGGTGCTTGAGTCTCATAAAATATTTCAAAATTAATATGTTTTGAATTTAAATCTATATCAATCTCCATATCTACATTCCACTTATCTTTTTTTAAAGAACTGCCAGTCAAATATCTTTTGCTCATCACTGTCTGGCAGTCAGTCAAAAATTTACTTACATATAAAGATGTTCAGGAGCTCTAGAACATTTGGGCTCCTTTTAAGCTGCTGTTGAAAAAAAAAAAGGCAATCAGCCTTTACTTTCTCTTTCTCTCTCATGGATAAGGAAACAGTGTTACGCACTCCACTGAAGACATCCATTAGCCTACATAATTATTTTCGTCTGTTAAGCGCAAAAATTTGTTTCAAAACTATTTCTAAATTCAGTTTTAATTTCCAGCAAATGAATAAATGAGCAATAATAACAAAGTTTGGTCAAAAACTGAGTTATATCCAAACACACGTCCTATGCCCCATATGGTCCAAAACCTGACAGGTGGACAAATCTAAGCATGTTTTTAATAAAAAAATATATAAATATGCATATAATAAATAATACTACTACTAATAATAATAATAACAACATTATACAAAAACAAGTTGTCATGAATAAACTGAAAAAAGCCCCCCCGAGGTGAAAAAGGCATGGAGGCAGTGGTTTTTATATTTATGTAGAAAATAAAAAATTTTGTAATATTTTAATCCTTTAATTCTTTTTCATTTGTAAAGATATTTACGTATTGCTGAACATCCTGTTTGTATTAAGCAATGTGCAAGCAAGGCGCACAACTGACGCTCTCTGCGTTGGACTTCAGACCTGCTTTCAGCTGGTCTATTGCACAGTCTATTTTAGTTCCTCAAAATAGCAACGCGCCTTAACACACCTCTTTTCTAGACCGGAACATGAGTCCGATGAGTCCACAAAGTGGAACATGAGACCCATGAGTCCACAAAGTGGTGCAAATGGATTTGCTATTTAAACAACGTGGTGCAAAACGGGAAAATTAGGGTTGCGCTGGTCTGAAAATAGCAAGACATAGCAGCAAACACATCTTGCGCCTTATTGCGCCGGGTGTATGTGATAGGGCCCTCAGCGTCACTTGATCCTTCAGAAATCATTCTAAGATGATGATTTACAAATAAAACATAATGAAAACCAGAAACATTACTTGATCAGCAGCAAATTATGAATAAAATATTACATTTCTAAACAAATCATGTGACACTGAAAACTGGAGTACTGATGCTTTTTTTAATTCAGCTTTGATAACAGCAATGTAATGTTTTTTAAAACCACTCACTTATGTTTGGATGTCAAAACCTTCTTGGTAACTGCAATAAAGACATGTAATGATAATATAGGTTTGTTATGAAAAAATGCACATTAATTAATTTAATAAGTTTTCTTGTCTTACCCTTGTTTCCTCCATCTCTGTGATCAGCTCCCTTCAGATTTTTAGAAATATCTTCTATTCTGTTGTGGGGGTAATTATGTCAGTCCTGAAATCACAAAGCACATTTTTAAATCAATATTGGTTTAACGTTACTGTGAAATATCAAAGTATGTACTAACGTTCCTGCTGAAAACAACAGGTTAAAACAGTCAAAGCTGGTTGGCTGGTTTTAGATGGTCAGGCTGGAAATTGCCAGCTAAAACCAGCCAACCACCTTAGGCTGGTTTAAGCTGTTTTTTCACAAGGGCTTTTAATTCGTTTTTCTTGACAGTACAGCACTTATTTAGGCTAAATATACTAGACTACCTCAAATTAAACATTGACAAAAACTCTCATCTACACATAAAGATGTAATTAAAATCCAAAACTTTTATAAACAAGAGCTCAGTAACGTTTGCCTAACGCTAACGTTACCTCTGCTAAGACGCTAACAGACTTTTTCCAGACTCTAACCATCTCTATAAAATAAATATTCAACAGAAATATGTCAATTGCCAGTAAGAAAAGAGGCGGGAACAGTTGTATGTAATATTTGCGTGCTTTTAGGGACTAAACTTACCAGAAATTGGCGAAAACAGCCGCATGAGAAGTTTTGTTGACTGCCAGATTGAGTGCCGTTGCTTAGGGGTGGGGAGTCGACTCCAAAAGAGTCGATTCCTCGATTCTCAATGGACCTAGTGCTGGAATCGACTCCCAGTGACGAGTCTGTTTTTTTAAACCCTCCAGAATGAAGCAGTTCGCTACACTGCGGTTATAATGCTCATTCTCGAGCACGATGAACATGGCACTTGCTTTGAATGCATTTTACGCGTTTGCTTTTGAATTTCGCGACCACGAGCACTGGCTATTAGAATTAGTGCTGTGGGATGAAGTTTGCTTTCACTTTCGAATGGCCTTAAACACACCTTTTTGCATTTTAGCCTGTGTTGTCAAGTTTGCTGTGTTATTAATGAAATATCGCTATATGTGTGTGTTAGTGAATTTGGAGCGTATCGGCATCTTACATAAATGCTGCAGGTAAAATTATGATGTTATGGCTGCTGCTATGCTCAAGTAAAAAAATTATTAATTAATTAGTTAATTAATCTGACCAAAACAGAACGTCATCCTAAAGTTATATTGGAAATGTTATTATATGACTAAAAGAGGACCATGTGGAAACGTTCTGTTAACATCAGAAAGGTTCTCTTTGAAACGTTATTATGTGACCATAGATTGACCAAAACAGAACGTCCTCCTAAAGTCATATTGGAAACGTTATTATATGACTAAAAGAGGACCATGCGGCAATGTTCTGTTAATAACGTTACAAAGAGAACATTTGTGACATTAACAGAGCGTTGCCACATGGTCCTCTTTTGGTCATATAATAACGTTTCCAATATGACTTTAGGAGGACGTTCTGTTTTGGTCATTCTATGGTCACATAATAACTTTACAAAGAGAACATTTGTGACATTATGTGACCATAGAATTTTATATATACGGTCATCATTCCATGTGGTATGTAGGCCAGATGTAAGTGTCAGGTTTTAGATGAATCTGGGCCAGAAT
>CAIGQV010018344.1:8860607-8883213 GCA_903798115.1 Danio jaintianensis | reverse complement strand
CTTCTGGGACGGCTCTGTCCTCTGAGCTGCATAAAGAGGTCAGCTGAGGGCTGCCCGGGAGTCGGGCTTGACTTCTGTGAGGAATGTTTTTTGGATTCAAGTAATTTTTTAATTAGAATATTAAGAGTGGGCGTCACGTTGGCGCAGTCAGTAGCACGATCGCCTCACAGCAAGAAGGTCGCTGGTTTGAGCCTCAGCTGGGTCAGTTGGCATTTCTCTGTGGATTTTGCATGTTCTCCCCGTGTTCGCGTGGGTTTCCTCCGGGTGTTCTGGTTTCCCCCACAAGTCCAAAGACATGCGGTACAGGTGAATTGGGTAAGCTAAATTGGTCGTAATGTATGAGTGTGTATGGATGTTTCCCAGTGATGAGTTGCAGCTGGAAGGGCATCCACTGCGTATAACATATGCTGGATAAGTTGGCGGTTCATTTCACTGTGGCGACCCCAGTTTAATAAAGGGACTAAGCCGAAAAGCAAAATGAATGAATGAATGAATATTGAGAGTTTATTTGCAAAAACAAATAATATAAAATAACTGCAGTAGCCTATATACAAGGATAACTGTGGCAAAATTCAATGCAACTGCAAAATCGCAGTATAATGAGGTATAAACAGTTCAGCTATAATGCAATAAAGTTCAACATCAGTAAAATCTGCAGTACAACTGAAGTAACATTAAATAAACTAAGAGGGGCAATATAGTGATATGTTATATACTTTATTGCACTTAGGAACATAAGTATTAAAAGTGCACTTTAGTTTTATTATGTATTGCAGTATTGTAGATGTATTTCTGTAGTTATACTTCTGAAAAGTACAATACAATATATTGTGGTAGTACTTCAGCAATACAACTGATGTACTGAAACCTCATTTGGAAACCATTGTTCACTGAGCAGGAAAAGTAGTAGATGTACTGCAGTTGTATTTTAGAAGTACTTCAGTTGTATTGCTATAGTGGTGTGGCAGTTGTACTGTAGTAGTACTTCAGTTGTATTGCAGTAGCAGTACTGCATTATGTAGTACTTCAGTACCATTGCAGTAGTTGTACTGCATTATAGTAGTAGTATCACTTCAGTACTATTGCAGTAGTTGTACTGCAGTTGTACTGTAGTAGTAATTCAGTTGAATTGCAGTAGTTGTACCGCATTTGTACTGTCGTAGTACTTCAGTTGTATTGCAGTAGATGTACTGCAGTTGGTTGTATTGTAGTACTTCAGTTGCATTTCAGCAATACTGCAATATACTTAAATAATGCCGTTTTTTGTGTCTTAAAAAACTGCACTTTTCAGAAGTTAAATAAAACTGCAGTATTATTTTAAAAAAACTGCAGTATTCTTTAAAAAAACTGCAGTAATTTTTTGTAAGGGAAAGTAAGTAAATAAACTGTACGATGCACGTGAGAGAGAACAGGCGTGAGTTAGCAAACTAGAAAGTAAAAGCAGAAAGAATCAATAAGTGTGGGTAAGTCTGTATGAAATACACATGTACAAAATGAATTACGAATATAAAGGGTGCAGTTAGGCGCAAGTAAGTCATTAAACTATGACACACGTAAGAGAAAACAGACGCGAATCAGCAAGCAAACTGGAAATGAAAGCAAGAAAAACAATAAAGTGAAAAGCACAAGCAAGAGTCTGTATAATAACTACAACTGTGGGCTAACTGTTTACATGTAAGACGTGACCTGCTACACTGATCGTGGAAGAGATTTCAAATTAAAGAGCTAGTATTTTATCAACAGAGTTTTATAGTTTTGATATGGGATTGTAAACAGTTATATAAGACAGAGAAAACAGGTAAAAAAATTTGCTAAAAAGCGGGCTAACAATACTTACAACTGGACTGTTGAAATATGTTAGCTGCGATGCTAACACGATGTGCTCATGGTGGTAGTATTTAATATTTATGGAGTTACTATTTAATTTGATCAGCAGAGTTTGATCATGATGACTAGTAATTAAATTTAAAATAAAAAATTTACTTCAAGCATAACAGGCAAGCTAAGCAGAGCAGGCAAGCTAAGCTACAGCTAAGTTAGACTCGACAAGAGAGTAAACAGCAGAGCAACAGTTTCAAGTGTATTACAGGATTCGTGTAGTATATATATATTTTTTTATGATGATCTGTTGGTGTTTAATATATGAGTTTCAGGAAGGATTTAATCCTCTCTGGAAGAAAAGTTTGTGTTAAACATTTGTTAACTTGGATGTTGACTGGGTCGTGTTGTGATACAACTATCACATGTGTGTGAAACAAAGGCAATCCATAGTATTGGTAGACTCTGTGGTGACTTCATGCCCCCCCAGGGCTTCTGCCTCCTGCAGATTTGGACTATGTGGTGTTGATTCGGTGTAGCGTCACGGGTCTGTGGCACTGGACCCACTCCGATGTTGGGAAGAGAAGGCAGGTGATAAACTGCTCTAGTACTATGATGTCAATTACCATTTTAAAGCTCTGACTCTTTGGTACCAGCCATCTGTGGCAGGTGTCCCGGAGCTGCTGAGCGATCTCAAAAGGCTGGGCGCTCTTACTCAGTTCCAGTGAGCTGAATCACTGGTGTTGTTCTTCTGGGTTGCGGCTGGCTCACTGGATAATAGCTCGCTTGAGGTCTTCATAGTCCAGTCCATAGATCTTCTGCAGGCTGATGGGAGGGTGGGCGGCAGATGTCTCAGTGGGCCAATCCTCCTGGACTAGCAGCTTTCAGAACAGCTTGCAATCCTCTCGCAGTGCCTTGACAATAACCTGTAACCTTTTTTTACAGCTCACTGAGGAGTTCCAGAAGCGCAGGATGTTGTTCTTGATGGAGGACCGTTAGCACCTGGATGACATCCGCAAATGGGCTGGAGGATGATGTTGACTTTCTGGGGGCGGTGTTTCTTCTTCCTACTGGGTTTTGGCACTAGTGTTACAAAGTTTGAATCTCGTGGGTGAGGAAGAAGACAAGATCGTTGACTCAGGTAGGAAATTAAAGGTTTCTTTATTTTGTGTAAACAAAAACAGGAAATAGAAATATTAGCTCTCAGGCTTGGTTCTCTCTCTCGCCCTTCTCCTTGGCCGTCCTTTACAATGCTGTCTCTCCATCCCTGTCACTAAAAAGATACAGCTGTTGGGAGCGTTCTTGATTACCTACTCTTCAGCCACCAGTCTCCTAGTGTGCTCTCCCCCTGTGCAGGCCACTCGACCACGCCCCATGTGTGACAACGTCAAAATAATCAGATAAGATTTCCCTCTTTCACCACTACCAAGCTTTATTTTTTCACCATGCATTTCAGGGCTTCTATAATTGTAATTGTATACAATTATAGAATTGTATAACTCGCTGTTTTTTATGCTCAGTACTTCAGTTTTAAAATCTAAAAAGTATGATTGTTATTTTACTTATTTTGTCTTACCTAGCCACTACAAAGCACCAGTTGTACAGTACAGCTGTGGCAATAACAAACAGCCAGCGGTAGTACAGGTCATCAGCAGGTGCCAATATGAAAACATCAGACTTTTTCCTGATGAACCAAATGCATATTATGTAGCATTTTTGTTAAACAGGCTATGGAGATTGTATACAGTTGTCCATGGGTAACAGTGCAAGTGGGCAAACTCACTTAGTTTTGGCACTCTTGTTCCCATCATGAACATCAGGTCTACTGATGCTTAGTCTACTGGGAGCAATTTGAAGTTCAGGTCCTCGGAAGCGCTCCAAGAAAGAATCTGGCCTTTCCTCCTCTTCCTGGAGGCTTTTATGGGCCCATTCTCTAAGAGTGACTACCATATTCACCAACCTGTAAACAAAGAAAAATAATCAATGTAAAATGGATATATTTACCTAAGTTTTCATTCATTCATTTTCTTTTTGGCTTAGTCCCTTTATTAATCTGGGGTCGCCACAGCGGAATAAACCGCCAACTTATCCAGCATATGTTTTACACAGCGGATGCCCTTCCAGGCGCAACCCATCACTGGGAAACATCCATACACACTCATTCACACACATACACTACGGACAATTGTGCTTACCCAATTCACCTATACCACATGTCTTGGGACTTGTGGGGGAAACCGGAGCACCCGGAGGAAACCCACGCCAACACGGGGAGAACATGCAAACTCCAGACAGAAACGCCAACTGACCCAGCCGAGGCTCGAACCAGCGACCTTCTTGCTGTGAGGCGATTGTGCTACCCACTGTGCCACCGCGTCGCCCTACCAAAGTTTTATTTCTCTATTTTATTTTAAAAGTTTACTTTCCCTACCAGTCCAAATACTTGATGTTTGTCATTTGTATTTTACCTCCTTCTATGTTCCCCTTACAAACATTAACTATGGTTTTTGTAGTAAACTGTAAGAGATGGAGGAAGATCAAGCATATTTCATTGTCACATAAACTTTTTAAGCAGCTCTCAGAAACCCACAAACTCCCTTCACCGGAAGGAGATAAGTGCGTACACCCAACTTAGAGTTACCACGGAAACCATCTTGATAGCCGATCCTCAAAACCTTTCACACTCACATGTGAACAGAACTGGACCCTGTTTAAAATAGCCATTACTATATTCTAGAATGTATGTAATGTTTTTATGTGTGTGTATGTTCATGTTCTTTGCAACCTAGATAGAATGCTATGTCTGTGCTAAATAGTGTTTATTGATGATTTACTGGTGGTATTTCAAGTATTGCTTAACTTACAATCAGACAACATCACAGAAGTGTTTGGTATGTATTCACAGCTTATGTAGATACAAAACAGTTGTATGCATTGTATTTTGGTACTTGTCATGCATGTTGAGATTATAAAATCTTTAACATTTCTCTTTGACCACTATTCAACAAGCATATGTAAATCACCAGACATGAACAAAGGGCCATAAAACTGGCTAGAAGGCAACTTCCCATTGGCTAACTCAGCCCCTGAATGGCATCAGAAATCCTATTTAACGGAGGCATGACCAGTTCAGACTTTCTCTTGCTCTTCTTAACCCTCTTCTTCAACACTCCTCTCTTCACTCAGTCACCAGCCAAAATGTGACCTAGGCTCACTCTTCAGAGACTTTCAGCATCAAGCCAAGTCTATACTCTGGACAATTTTGACTCATAACCTTGCTGGAATGTTGATCAACCAATCAGAATGGGGAAGCACCAGCAACAAGTCAACAAGAAACTTCCAGGCCAGCATATTGCGAAGGCCACAACAAAGAAACTAGTGTGAGTGTGGTTTTAGATATCAGTAATGCTAGCTTATCATTTCTTTTGTTAAAACAAGGTGATTCAGTTTTCTATGATGATTTGTTTTGGGTTATTGATGTTGAATTGCAACTCTCTCTTTTCTTGGTACCTTCTCGGCCCTGTTCTCTTTGTCTTACCCAGACAATAACCAGACCAGGAAATTACTTGATCTTTGAATTAATGGACAAATAAATTGTAGCTTCCAACAGACAAGCAGTTCAATTTAAAGTAATTGTAGTTTGGCTACCATTAACAATAAAGTTGTCACGTTACCGGGAGGTATTGCAGACGGGACAAGAGATAGGATGCAAGTGCAATTTAATGATGAGATGTCTAGCAAAAACAGGACATCCAGGAACACAAACTAACAAAAATAACAATAAACAAAACAACAAACTATGATCGGGAACTGTGACATAACATAAGCAAAAACAACAAACCAGACAATACCATTCAAAAACAACAACTGAGAATAACAAACGACTGAGCAAAGACAAGACGGGTCCAGGGTGTATAAATAGTCCAAACAATGAGTAGTGATCGGATGCAGCTGCGTGTGTGATGAGTGGAAGTGGAAACCGGGTGTGTGTGGCGGAATGATGGGAATTGCAGTTCGTTATGATATGTAGTTCACCAGCGATCTCTGAAGTCCTTGATCGCTTATGAACATGACAAAAGTCAACCCAAATATTCATAATTAAATAATAACTTGTTATTTTTTATTATTAATATTCATAATTTCATGATCTTAATTTACTACGTGAACCATAGTAACCACAACATTTACTATAGTTTTACTATGTTTTTGTAGTGAAAGCATAGTAACCACAAAATGAACTATAGTCTTACTATGGCTTTTGTAGTAAACCATAGTAACCACAAAATGAACTATAGTTTTACTATGTTTTTTGTAGTAAATCCATAGTAACTACAAAATGAACAATAGTTTTGCTATGTTTTTTTGTAGTAAAACAACAGTAACCACAAAATGAACTATAGTTGTTCTATGATTTTTGAAGTAAACCATAGTAACCACAAAATGAACTATATTCTTACTATGGTTTTTGTAGTACAGTACAGTTACCACAAAATGCACTATAGTTTTACTATGGTTTTTGTAGTGAAACCATAGAAACCACAAAATGAACTATAGTTTTTTTACAATGGCATTTGAAGTAAAATCATTGTAAATACTAAAATAAACCATGGTTTTACTATGACATTTGAAGTAAAAATCATAGTAACTACAAAATGAGCCAAGGCTTTACTACGGCATTTAAAGTAAAACTATAGTAATAACAAAATGAAGCATAGTTTTACTTCAGCATTTTCAATTCAATTCAATTCAATTCATCTTTATTTCTGTAGCGCTTTTACAATGTAGATTGTGTCAAAGCAGCTTAACATAGAAGAGTACAGTAAATTGAAACAGTGTCAGTCCAGTTTTCAGAGTTTAAGTTCAGTTTAGTTCAGTTCAGTGTGGTTTAATTTTCACTGCTTAAAGTCCAAACACTGAAGAGCAAGGTCCCGAAGCTTGCAAGCCAGTGGCGACAGCGGCGAGGAACGAACTTCACCAATTGGCGAAAGTGAAGGACAAAAAACCTTGAGAGAAACCAGGCTCAGTTGGGCACGACTGTTTCCCCTATGGCCAAACGTCTTGTGCAGAGCTGCAGTCTAGGCGCCAGAGGCTGGAGAACGCTGGACGTCCATCGTGGAGAAGCTGCAGGTGGGAGAGGTCACCGGCTGCTGTAGAGGCTGGCCCTTCAGGATAATGTGAAGACTCGTCTGTCACTGGGGTCTTACAGGAATCAGTCTCATGCTCTCCACTCCTCCTTGACCACCACAGCAGCTGCTCAGAATACGGCCTGGTCCAGGATTATGGAAACCTCGGGAATAAAAAAATAGACTAACATAAGTGCAGATGCCGTTCAAATTATAATGTCTTTTGGGAAGTGTTCCCGGCTTAGGTTGCCCTAAATAATGCAGACCTAACAATCCTTTCAAGGATTTGTATTTCAAAAGCATTTGTGTTTTATGTGTATGCTAATGCAAAGAGATGTGTCTTTAATCTAGTTTTAAACTGACAAGAGTGTGTCTGCTTCCCGAACTGTGCTGGGAAGGCTGTTCCAGAGTTTAGGTGCCAGATATGAGAAAGATCTACCGCCTACAGTTGATTTTGATATTCTGGGAATAATCAATTGTCCAGAATTAATTGAGCGTAGTGGGCGTGAGGGGCTATAATACACCAGGAGCTCCCTCAAATACTGGGGAGCTAAGATGTTCAGGGCTTTGTAGGTAGTCAATAAATTTTTTTTTTTTATTCGATATTTAATAGGGAGCCAATGCAATGATGGAAGAACTGGAGTAATTTGATCATATTTCTTTGTTCTAGAAAGCACTCTAGCAGCTGCATTTTGAACCAGCTGAAGTTTGTTAATTAGACCAATAGGGCAACCACCTAGTAACGCATTACAATAGTTTAACCGAGAGGTCATGAAAGCATGAATAAGCTTTTCCGCGTCAGACACTGATAGCATATGTCGAAGTTTGGCAACATTTTTAAGATGAAAAAATGCAGTTTTACAGATGCTTGAAATTTGGCCTTCAAACAACAGGTTGCTATCAAAAATCACCCCTAAATTTTGGACTGAAGATGTAGGAATGAAAATTATCATATGTATTTGTTTATATGGCAAAACATGTCTTTTTCACCAAGAAGGTCCATAATAGCTATGTTTCCATCCAAAAATGCGAAATAACTTTATGCGCTAAACTGGAATATCGCATAAAAGATGTGCGAATAAAGCAGCGTTTCCATCCAACGAGTCAAAGAGAACAAAATCGTCACTTCCTGATTAAATGGCGCCAAATATCAACAGTAAAAACGGAATTTGCTGAGGTAGGAGAAGCTGCGTGAATCTTTTCTTCATTTAATAAATGACTTGCGCCTCAGAAGGCAATGTTGACACGCAGTGAACGCGTGGCGGCGTTTGAAGGCGTGAGACGCGGAGCACAGACGCTCTTAACAATTCTGGAGGTCATTAATAATATAATAACACTAATACTGAAATGCTTAAGGCATTTTAGAATGACCAAAACAACATTTCAGATGTTTTACAATGTGATCAGCCTGCTGGTTTGTCCATTTACACACATTTTTATCATCACATGATCTCTTATAACCAAATCACATGACCTTTTTTTAATGCGCATACTGGAATTTGTTCGGTAAAAGTGTTTCCATCGCAGTTTACGCGCATCTTTTCTTATCGAATAAAAAGTTTATCCTACTCAGTTACGCGCATACATTTTTTATGCGCATTTCCTAAATTTATGCGCATCTTAGCGTTTCCATCAACCGATTTTTTATGCGCATATCCAAAATGCGCATAAAAATAGGTGGATGGAAACGTACCTACTGACTCCAAAGGCAGATACTGATAAGATCAGGGCCTGGTGTGTGGACTTTGGGGGTTTTACTATGTGGTCACATGTTGATTGGTCAGTTTGTATGTCTCAGCATTTAGGCTTTGGTCACATGGTCAAGAAAGATACAAAATGGGGGGGTAAGCTTTGCTCTGTCTCTTTTCCTCATCTGCTCTTTTCCTGGTCTGGTCTTTTCCTGGTCTGGGCTTTTTCTTGCTCTGCTCTTTTCTTGGTCTGCTTTTTCCTGCTCTGCTCCTCTCTTGCTCTGGAGGCTATCTTCTCTGACTCTACTGCTATCAGGCTCTCTTTGAGGCCTACTTACTGCTCTTTGTCTCTCTCTCTCTCCCTCCCTCTGTCTCTCTCTGTCTCTCAGGTAACTTTATTTTACATTTAAGCTGGGTACAGTTTATGCCATATGTTTTTATCATTTCATGTTTAATCTTTTATACAGTTATTTTGTAATTAATTCAGTTTTAACCATAGACAATTATTGTCATTAAATCAATTCATTTTCAAGTATTTTTGAATTACTTTTGATTTAACATCAACACTTAATTGTTCCATATTGCAATACAATACAATCACATAACAGCAATGCTCTCCCACATTTGTAGCTATTAATACTGCCCTTATTTCCGTTTTTGGTATAAGATTGCAGAAGGATGGTTTGACTAGAAATGTACAGTTTTCACCATCATACTGATAAACTGATAAAGTTCGAACCGCTGTAGTTAAAAACCCATTCTTACAAAGATGAGGACTGAACTAAGAATCCATCAAGGGTTAGACAGTGTTCTAGGTTTTTTCGTGTGAGGTTTTTGGGTCCATTATGCAAGACCTCAGTTTTATCTGAATTTAATTCAATGATGAATTTAAAAAGTTATTAGTCATCCAATTTTTTATATCAGTTATACAATCTGTTAATTTAGTAAATTCATACATATTATTACATACATATATTATCAGGTTGAGAGGAGATATAAAGTTGTGTATCATCAGCATAACAGTGGAAGCTAACTCCATGCTTTTTAATGATATCGCCTAGCAGTAGCATATATAGTGTGAAAAGTATAACAGAGCAACTATGTCTAACGTGCTAGAAAAGACAGAATCAATAGTTTCAGTTGCAGTGTCAAGCTCTTCTAGGCTGCCTGGAATGCTATGGAAATTAGAAAGATCTGGTAGGTTATTGACAAAGTGATCTTTAGTGCTAGCGGTGATCGTTCTACCATATTTATAAATAGAAGCTGGTTTTGTAGACCTATCAATGCACAATAAACAAGAGATTAAATAGTGATCTGAAATGTCATCACTTTGCTGCACAACTTCAACATTATCAATATCAATACCATGTGATAATATTAGGTCTAAGGTATGATTATGCCGATGAGTAGGCCCTGAGACATGCTGTTTCACTCCAACAGAGGCTAGTATGTCTAAGAAGGCCAGACTTAAAGCATCTTTTTCGTTATCTATATGAATATTAAAATCACCAACAATTAAAATTTTATCCGTGGCCAGAACTATTTCGGATAAGAAATCAGCAAATTCTTTTGTAAAGTCGGTATGGTGCCCTGGAGTTCTATATACAGTTGCCAATATAAATTTAGATTGAAATTTATTGTTTAAATTGCACACTGAGATATACAACACTATTACTTCAAATGAATTATATCTGAAGTCAGATCACTGAGTAACACTAAAAATATTACTGTATATAATGCCCACGCCTCCACCTTTGCCTTTAAGACGCGGCTCGTGTTTATAATGGTATCCTTCAGGTGAAGACTCGTTTAGGGTCATGTAGTCATCTGGTTTAACCCAGGTTTCTGTTAGACATAGTGCTTCTAGCTTTAGATCAGTTATCAAATCATTAACAAAAAGAGTTTTAGAGGACAGTGATCTAATGTTCAATAATCCGAGTTTTATCTTTTGATTACCTTTATTTTTTATTTTATGAACATCAATTAGATTGTTACCTTTGAATGGGTTTGGGAAGCAGATGGAAGAGTTGAAAGGAATGAAGGAACGACCCATTCACACCTTTTCAGACTCATCACTGCATGAAAATGACTGTAGCTCAGTGTCAAGCAGATGCTGATGTGAATTAGAGAAATTGTTACATGATAGAAAAAAATACTTTAATTATCAAAACGGGGGTGTTTCTATATAATTTATGAGAATGTTTTTAAATGATAGTGATTGTTTAAATGCAATTCATATTTAAAATAATGATATTACTGTTGTGTGATGCTTGAATGTGAGAAGATTCATGTGTGACAAAAAGGGGAAGGGGGGCGATAATTCTTTATTTTGCATATGTGTGGCAGGATCCCTAAACCAGAAGAGATGTGGCGATGGATCCTCACAGTGGTTTTGCCGATGACGGTGACTATGCAAGAATGTCCAGAACTGCAACCAGCACCTCCTTCTGGCGTAAGGACGAAAGCATACCAAGGGATACTGGTCAACAGCATTCAATGGATCACCCACAAGACAGATGTTAAGAGAACCCTCAACTAATCACTCATCTGGATGGAGACTGTTAGGATTTCTTGACAGCATACTGTGAGCCACTGGAACAGGTTTAGGCATATCGAACTGGATCAGCGATATGGAACTTAAACAAAATGAACTCAAGCTTAAAGCACTCGTTGGGCAACAGGTTCTGCAAACAGATGCATAGCTACAAGAGGGACTAAGTGAAGAAAGAGAAACTGTGCAGGACGTCCACAAGATTCCATCTACCCTGTTCATTATTGCTCAACAAACCAAAAAAGCTTTCAACACTATGCAGAAACAAATATACTGTGCTCAATTTGCCTCCATTAAACACCAGGAAATAACCCGTACATTAGAAGAAGTGTTGGCGGGTAAGGTTCCATCTACACTTTTCACAGAGGAAGTCATAATGAAATGGTTTGGATTGAAAGACTGCTTTAATCCATCTTCAGACAATTTAAAACGCTTTATGGACAGACTGGTTAACTAACTGGTTAAGTAGCTGTCTCATCCCTGTATTTACAGAGTAGGAGTTTGGTTCGCATTGCCGGCAATAAGTCAGACTTGTTTCCAGTGCATGTTGGACTCCAGCAGGCTGCCCTTTGTCACCAATTCTGTTCATAATTTATATGGACAGAATTTTAAGGCGCAGCCTTGGGCTGGAGGGGTTCCGGTTCGGGGGCCACAGGATTTCATCTCTGTTATTCGCAGACGATGTTGTTCTGTTGGCTGCATCGAACATGGACCTTCAGCATGCACTGGAGCGGTTTGCTGCCGAGTGTGGCACGGCTGGGATGAGAATCAGCACCTCCAAGTCCGAGGCCATGGTGCTCCACCGGAAAAAGGTGGTTTGGCATCTCCAGGTTGGAGGAAAGTCCTTACCCCAGGTGGAGGCGTTCAAGTATCTTGGGGTTTTGTTCACGAGTGAGGGAAGGATGGAACGTGAGATTGACAGGCGGATTGGTGCAGCGGCCGCAGTAATGCGGTCGATGTACCGGTCCGTTGTGGTAAAGAAGGAGCTGAGCCGAAAGGCAAAGCTCTCGATTTACCGGTCAATCTACGTTCCTACTCTCACCTATGGTCATGAGTTTTGGGTCATGACCATAGGTGATCATGACCATAGGTGGTCATGACCATTTGGGTCATGACCAAAGGACAAGATCTCGGATACAAGCGGCCGAAATGAGTTTCCTTCGAAGGGTGGCAGGGCGCACCCTTATAGATAGGGTGAGGAGCTCTGTCACCCAGGAGGAGCTCGGAGTAGAGCCGCTGCTACTCCACATCGAGAGAAGTCAGCTGAGGTGGCTCGGGCATCTGTTTCGGATGCCTCCTGGACGCCTACCTAGGGAGGTGTTCCAGGCATGTCCCACCGGGAGGAGGCCTCGGGGAAGACCCAGGACACGCTGGAGGGACTATGTCTCTCGGCTGGCCTGGGAACGCCTCGTGATCCCCCCGGAGGAGCTGGAGGAAGTGTCTGGGGAGAGGGAAGTCTGGGGTTCTCTCCTAAGACTGCTGCCCCCGCGACCCTGCCCCGGAAAAGCGGTTGAAAATGAATGAATGAATGAACAACTCATATAACCTTATGTGCTTAACCTCGTATAATTTTGCTCCATAACAGTTGTGGCTTTGTGTGACTGATAACCGAGAAGTTAACTCCTCGGTACTTGTTATCAACGGAATGTTACATCTCTTCTTTTTGAGTGTGCTCGTTTACAGGAACAATCACGGACGGGAGGGGCTCAAGCTCACTCTCTTGTGGGCTCTGTTATGTGTATGCGTAACCTTTTCTGTGCAGATTTGCTGTTCTACCTAACAACTGATGATTGAACTGATCTGGATGGAGGATCTTTTTTACTGAAGCGCCCTCGGGCGGGGCTGAAGAGAGACGACGATAAATATGGAAGGGGGGAGAGGAGGCGTGTGCGCCCAGCTGACACAGACTGCCTGTGTTGCTGTTCTCTGACACCCAGAGCTCTGTAATGCTTTATTCATCTAATTAATTAAATTAATAAAACTTATTTAAAGCCTCTGACTGATGTTTTAAAATGGGAGGACTAGGAAAAGTCCAACACCTATCAAGGAGAATATTATGATCGATTGTATCAAATGCAGCACTGAGGTACAATAACACTAAGAGAAAAATGCAACTACGATCGGACGACAGGAGCAGGTAATTTGTAACTCTTAGGAGTGCTGTTTCTCTGCTATGACATGCTCTAAATCCAGATTGGAATTAAAGCTGCCTGGAGTCCTTAACAGACATGTAAATTTACTATATTTTCCGCCACTCATCATTTAGGCTCTATCAAAGGTCAGGTTTCAAAGTATCAACAATGGTTCCTCACTTTATTTTAAGAGGGCAGTTTTTATTTATTTTCAGTAGAAGTAAACAGTAGTTCCTGAGTATCAACAATGGTTGTACACTGTTAATTAAGAGGGAAGTTTATTTTAAGTTAAGTACATATTCCTGAGTATTCAAATGCTCCCAGACGTAGCAACAAAGTATAATTAGTTTAATATTTAACAAAGTTTAATATTCATATAGATAATGAAAAAGATGCATTAAGTTTTGCCTTCCGGGACGTACTCGCTTCTGTTGGAGTGAAACAGCATGTCTCAGCACCTACTCATTGGCATAATCATACCTTAGACCTAATATTATCACATGGTATTGATATTGATAATGTTGAAGTTGTGCAACAAAGTGATGACATTTCAGATCACTATTTAATCTCTTGTATATTGTGCAGTGATAGGTCTACAAAACCAGCTTTCATTTATAAATATGGTAGACGATCATCTCCAGAACTAAAGACTATTTTGTCAGTAACTTAACTGATCTTTCTAATTTCCATAACAGAAAAACAAAACAAGAGGTTTTTCGTTTTGCCTGGAAAGAAAATATACTTAACTTTAGAAAAGCTTTAAAGTGCAACCATGATGCAAATTCAACCATTGGAAGCTGTTTAAACATAACTTTATGTAGGTATAGTGTGTCCACTGTTATATTGGAGTGACAAACACAACAAGTTTGTCTTTTTTACATTTTCTGATGTCCAAAACCTAGCAATTTTGAGGCCCACCACAACCTGATGTAGGTGTAAGGTTTTTCCCACCAACCGAATTGATTGACAGGCACATATTAACATGTCTCCATAGTAACGCATATACACATGTCCACAAAACAGAATTTGCAAAGAAACTGGGATAAACAGATCTGTTCTAACTCTGTGATCAGCTGCTTCTCAAGAATGAGTTTTACAAGTTTAAAATGTTTTTAAAACAGTGTATGTTTGGGTAACGCTTTAGATTACAACCCGCAAAGTACAACCAAATTTTCAACATGCAAAGTACCGCACAAGTATACTGAATTTACAGTGTACTTTTCTATAAAGTGCAAAAGAACAAATTGTAATATTTGGGTAATAATGGGGTATATTGCATTTATGGTGTACTTTTCTGTAAGAATTGTATACATATAAAGAATGTATGCAAAAGAGGGTGACAACCTTATGCAACCTGCAAACAATTGCGTAAGTACATTAATTATAGTACCCTTATTCAGTGCCTGGATTTTATGATATGGGGAATAAAAAGGTTTACAACCTGTGAAATTATGATACCTTATTATATACTATATGTATTTTAAAGCTGCAGTTCAATATAACAAGGTGTATGGTCACTTCGCGGTTATGGAGTGGTAGTGGGAAGACGCGAGATAATGACCCTCGCATAATTTTGAATATAAATCCTTTAAACTCGCTTAAATCTTTGATACATTCTTGATTATTGAACACATAAAGGTTTAACAACCGAAATGGCACTGAAAAAGAAGAACAGAACACAAGAAAAGGTGTATAACGAGGCTCAAGAAATGTCGCAGGATTCTGATAACTCAGATGAAGTAAAAGAGACAGAGGAGGATGACGACAGCGAACCCATGAAAATAACTGAGACGAACCACAGCAATGCAGATGTGCTACAAATCATTAAAGAAATGGAAAAACTAGTTGCAAATAAAATTGACGGCGTTAAGTCAGCAATCAAAGAGATAAAAGAACGCGTAAAGGAGGCAGAGGAAAGCATTTCTGGAGCGGAAGATGAAATCGTTCAACTTATTGCTCGTGCAAATTCCGTGAAATCACAAGTTAAGAAATTGATGGACAAGGTTGACGACATGGAAAACAGAAACAGATGGAACAACCTGAGGCTAGTAGGTTTGCCGGAATGGGAAGAGGGAGGCATTTTTGGAGGCCTGGATTCCAAAAATACTGGAAATGGACTCGAGTACAACGATTGTTATAGAGCGTGCACATAGAGTCGGCCCACAATGAAACATGGAAGTTTGGAACACAAGATGGATTACACCACCAAGAACACTAATAATAAAGTTCCTAAACTTTACGCAAAAAGAACAGGTGTTAAGAATGGCCAGGTCCAAGGGGTGATTTCATACAAGGAACACACACTTCGATTTCATCCAGATGTTTCGGCTGAAGTTCACAGGAAACAAAGAACGTATGATGGAGTGAGACAGAAGCTGCGAGAGAGAGGAATCAGTAAACACAGGATCCTATATCCTGCCTGTCTACTTCTTACTCATCAGGAGGTGTTTGACACGCCGGAGGCAGTCGAACGCTTCATAGAAGAATTAGAAGCAGAATAAAGGTGGGCTCATTCCAGTTGGATAATAAATGCCAGATATAGCCTAAAATAATTCCAATCATACGCGGAGTGTTATCCTCTTTTTGTTGGGAAGACTCTGTAGTGACTAGAAGAATTTGTAAAATAATAACTAACAATATTCAGGTGCTGTTCTACGCAAATGTGGAAAAGTGTGTTGATAGTTTTATATAATATGCAAGAATAATGTTGAATAATGACAACTATAGACAAAAGTACCTGATAGTTCCTCACGGGTGTGTGGACCAATCAGCGCCATATACGGAGAGTAAGGGATGGGGGGATACAAGCAGTAGTATGGATGCTACTGGGGAAATCGGGTTGAATGTTGAAAGTTCTTTTGTAATAGGAGTGTTGATCAAGACTGTTTATATTTTCTTTATTTTTTGCTTCTCAATATTTAAGGTTGTTGAGTTTGTAAAAGGTAAAATACCCATGAATAAGAAATGTAACAAATCATGGGGGAGACAGGGAATGTGAAAATTGTAACTTGGAATTGCAGAGGATTAGGCAATATTTAAAAAAATAAAGCAGGTAATGGATAGGATCAAATATTTAAAGGCACACATAGTATTTCTTCAAGAAATGCACATGGTAAAAAAAAGGGAAACAATTAGGATTCATAGAAGATGGCAGGGGCAAGTATTTGAGGCTTGTTACACTTCTAATGCAAGAGGAGTAATGACTTTAATTCATAAATCAATTCCAATTCATGTTCATAAAGTAATTAAGGATACACTAGGAAGATATATTGTCTTACAATTTACATTTCTTTCAGAAAAGATCATTTTAATTAACATTTATGGTCCAAATGATGACAATCCTAAATTTTTTTAATGATTTGTTTTTGTTAATTGCTACTCTGCATGGAAACTATCTTATTGCAGGGGATATAAATTGTGTACTAGATCCTACTAAAGATCATTCAACAGTGATTGATAAAACACATACTAAAGCTAGGAAGGTGATACAGGAATTTATGAAAGATCTAAATTTACTAGATGTATGGAGGGATCTTAATCCTGCAACAGTATCATATTCCTGTTATTCATGTATGTATCATACATACTCACGTATTGATTATTATCTCATTTCGACCCAATTGCTTAATAGTAGAACAGATTGTGGTTATCATAGTATAGTCATATCTGACCATTGTGGTGTTTTTCAGTTTTTCAGTTGAAATGGAACTTTTATATGTTTAAGACTTTAACAATCAACCTATAAAGTGCTGATTATTGTGAAACTGTCTTATGTGCGCAAGTATAGAGAAATGGAAAGCTGCTAGAACAGCACATCCTGTTATCTGGTATGGGTGATGGAAAGTGCAGAGAATTTTTGCAATTACAGGATGCAGGAGCTGTGTGTACCACTCTGAAGAAACATCTGTCTTGAAAGGTCAGGTCAACTGTCAAGAAAGAATGCTCTGGGAGGCAAGAAAGAGCAAGGAGTCAGACGGAAGAGGCAGTCTGCGCAGCAACAGTGATGTGAGATGGAGTCAGATAGGAAATACCAGCTGGAATATATAAAAAGGATGTTCAAGAGCAGATAGTCAGAGTTTTTGAGTTGAACCTCTCCAGCGCTGTATATGTTACTCTTGGTTTCTTTTCTGCTTAAGTGAAATAAAACTTGTAATTTTGACTGATTGACTCCGAACCCATTTTTGAACATGCTCTGGACGCTTTGAAGTCCAACACCATGCAGCAGTATCTTTATTCAATTCATCTTTATTTCTATAGCGCTTTTACAATGTAGATTGTGTCAAAGCAGCTTCACATAGAAGAGTACAGTGAATTGAAACAGTGTCAGTCCAGTTTTCAGAGTTTAAGTTCAGTTTAGTTCAGTTCAGTGTGGTTTAATTTTCACTGCTTAAAGTCCAAACACTGAAGAACAAATCCATCGTTGCGCAGCTCTACAGGTCCCGAATCATGCAAGCCAGTGGCGACAGCGGCGAGGAACGAACTTCACCAATTTGCGAAAGTGAAGGAAAAAAAACCTCGAGAGAAACCAGGCTCAGTTGGGCACGACCATTTCTCCTATGGCCAAACGTCTTGTGCAGAGCTGCAGTCTAGGCGCCGGAGGCTGGAGAACGCTGGACGTCCATCTTGGAGAAGCTGCAGATGGGAGAAGTCCCCGGCTGGTGTACAGGCTGGCCCTTCAGGATAATGTGACGACTCATCTGTCACTGGGGTCTTACAGGAATCAGACTCATGCTCTCCACTCCTCCATGACCACCACAGCAGCTGCTCAGAATATGGCCTGGTCCAGGATTATGGAAACCTCGGGAATAAATAAAAAAAAGACTAACATAAGCGCAGATGCCGTTCAAATTATAATGTCTTTTGGGAAGTGTTCCCGGCTCCGGTTGCCCCAAATAATGCAGACTAACAATCCTTTTAAGAATTTGTATTTCAAAAGCATTTGTGTTTTATGTGTATGCTAATGCAAAGAGATGTGTCTTTAATCTAGTTTTAAACTGACAGAGTGTGTCTGCTGACAGAGTGTTTTATCATACAAAAAAAATCATAAAAAATACCAATAAATGGCGTTTTCAGATAGGATGGCTTCACGATTCAGAGTTTGTAGAATATGTTGGCAAACAAATTGATTTGTATTTTGAAATTAATAAGTCTAAAACATCTGCTTGCATTAGATGGGAAGCATTCAAAGCTTTTATTAGAGGACATATAATAGGGTTTTGCAGCTCCAAAGCTAGGAAATCTAGGCAAGAAATGAAAAAAATTAGAAGATCAAATTAAAAAAATATAACTTTTCATAAAACCATAGATACAGCAGAAGCAAAAGAGAAACGTTTATTACTCAGGTCCCAATATAATGAAGTGCCAGCAAGTAGGGCAGCTTCAAAAGTTTTAGGGTTGAAAAAAATATCTATGAATATGGAGATAAAACAGGACGGTTATTAGCTTGGCAAATTCGACAGCAACAAACAGAACGTACTATTACAACAATTGAGAGTTTAACTGGAAATATAGTTGACCCAGGGGAGATCGATGAATCATTTAGAACTTATGAAAAGCTGTATAGTTCAGAGTGCTCACTAAATGTAGATATCCAGGTGCAATTTTTAGATATAAATATACCTCAGATATCAATTAAAGAAAAGAACAAATTAGATGAAGACTTCACATTACAAGAAATTGGAGAAGCAATTGACTCTATGAAATCAGGAAAAGCTGCGGGTCCAGATGGGCTTCCTATAGAAATGTATAAGATGTTTAAAGAAAAGTTGCTAACTCCTTTACTATATAAATGATAATAGAGGCATGTCATCAAGAGCTTTTGCCTACATCAATGAGAGGAGCTTTAATTAAATTATTACCAGGGAAACCAGGGAAAACAAACACAAAATGTGAAAATATGCGGCCAATTAGTTTGTTAAATTCAGACACAAAAATATTAAGAAAAGTTTTAGCTAAGAGATTAGAAGGTATATTATCAAATCAAATAGGAGAGGATCAAAAGGCTTTAATAAAGCTTAGGCAAGGATTTCACAATGTTTAAAGAGTCCTAAATATACTTCATGAACAGAGGGGTGAATAAGATACTGCTCTATTATCATTGGACCCCAAAAAGGCCTTCGATCGGGTTGAATGGACTTATTTGATTGATGTGATGGATAGATTTGGGTTTTGTGAAAAATACTGTAGGTGGGTTAGATTACTTTATAATAGTTCTACGGCAGAAGTGTTGACAAATAATAGTGTTTCAAAACCATTTAGTGTATCACGAGGATGTAGACAGGGTTCTCCTCTTTCTCTTTTACTTTTTGCCATCTCCATTGAGCCTTTTGCAATAGCAGTAAAAAAACATAACATGTGGAATTAACAGGAATTAAGATACATCAATACCTGCTTTACTAGATCTCATCAGTATATTTGGAAAAATATATCTGGTTACAAAATTAATCATTCTAAAAGTTATATTCTATATCTAAGATTGACAGACAACAACCTAATAAGTGTGCTGCAACCTTTAATATTGTCGATTGTTTTACATGGGTATAAAAATTGTACCAAAACTAGAGGATGTTGTGCAAGTAAGGTATGATCCTCTTCTTGAAATTGTTAGTAGCTCAATAGAAAGATGGATGCCCTTATCTATATCTTTAATTGGTCGAATAAATATTTAAAAAATGAATATTTTACCCAAATTTTTATATTTATTCCAGAATATTCCTATGCCTCCCCCAAAAAAAATATTTCAAAGACTTAAAAATGTTCACTAAATTAATTTGGAATAACAGATGTTCCAGACTCCATCTAATACTCCTGTATTTGCCATATGATAAAGGAGGTCTACAATGTCCTAATTTGCATTGGTATTATTGGGCTGTGCAACTTAGAACAATTATGTTTTATTTTGTATCTCAGGACTGCCCATCTTGTGTGGAGATAGAATCAATTGGCATTAAGTCTGGTCTACCTTTAAATTTGTCTTTATATTCAGCAGAATTTAACGATCTTAAAAAAATTGTTTCCAACCCCTTAGTTATAAATATGATTTCCATATGTTTTGACATGAAAAAATATTTAAGTGCCTGCTATCCCTTATCTTGTTTCAGTCTAATTTGAGGCAATAAAAAATTTAAACCAGGTATGTTAGATGCAGGATTCAAGATATGGGCAGAGAAGGGAATTAGAAAGATATCAGATTTATAACAATATTCTAATGTCATTTGAGGAAATTGTTAGCACATACAATATTCCTGCAAAATATTTCTTTAATTATTTACAAATAAGAGATTTTTATCCTCAAAATAATTCTCTGGATATGCCATCATTATCTATTTTGGAAAAAGTAATAACAAAAGATTGTTTTAGTGAAGGTTTAATTTCTGCATTATACAAGATGCTGGTTTCAGGATCAAAGAAATCTTCAGATTGTAAATTGGAAGCTTCGAGATCAGATTTTAAGGAGGATATCTCTATAGAGGACTGGATGAAGACATGCGAGGAAGCTCAATCACTAACAATGAACACTCATCTGAAACTGTTACAATATAAGTGGTTGATGAGGATTTACATAACTCCAGTTTTATTGCATAAATATAATGAAAATATTCCAGATACTTGCATGAGATGCAGGGACCTTAAAGAAATGTTGTATCGCTGTATATGGGAATGTAAAGGAATACAGAACTTCTGGAAAGGTGTAAAAGAAATGATAGGAAAGATTATTGACGTTAATATACCAATGTGTCCTTTAATTTATTTATTTAATTTATGTCCCAAGGAGATTAAGTTAAAAAAGACAGAGCATATATTTATGAATATATGTATTCTGCAAGCGAAATGGCTTATTTCTTTAAATTAGAAAAGTATATGTGCACCAAATAAAGGCCGTTGGCCAAAAGAGATGGTAACAAACATGATGACAAGATGGCGCAGACGACGATGGCCACCTCCGTGTCGTGCTCTGCAGTTGTTTTTATGTTTTAGTTAGTTTGTCCTGTCTTGAGTCACATTCCTACAATTAGTTTTACCAGAGACGAATTGTTGGACATTCGGACACATAGACCACCAAATGTTTTTCCAGACTTGGACTTATGTGATGTTTTGTTGGACATTGTAGTCGGCGGATGTGCTGTCCCGACCTAGAAGCACTGTTTATTAACTGTAAGTCTTTCTACACGCCGCGTAAGTTCTGCTTGTTCATCCTCATCAGTGTTTACATTCCTCCGCACGCGCACGCATGCCTGGCGATACAGAAACTAGCTGATCAGATCACGGTAATAGAGCAACAACACCCGGACTCCATTTTAATAATTCTCTGGGATTTTAACAAAGCAAAACTATCCCGCCAACTGCCAAAATATAGACAGCATGTTACATGTCCCACAAGAGACAGTAACATATTGGATCACTGCTATACCACAATAAAGGATGCATACCGCTCTGTCCAACGAGCAGCTTTGGGGCACTCTGACCATTGTTTGATTCATCCCATACCAACCTACAGGCAGAAACTGAAAACAGCCAAACCTGTATAAAGATCTGTGAAAAGATGGACTAACGAAACAGAGCGGGATCTACAAGCCTGTTTCGACCTCACTGACTGGAGTGTTTTTGAAGCTGCTGCAAACGATCTGGATGAGCTTACAGAGACTGTAACATCTTATATCAGTTTCTGCAAAGACATGTGCATTCCTACCAGGACTCAACTCACATACAACAATGACAAACCGTGGTTCACTGTAAAACTCAGACAGCTACGTCAGGCCAAAGAGATTGCTTACCGGAATGGGGAGAGGGCCTTGTATAAGCAGGCCAAATACACACTGGAAAAGGAGATCAGAGTGGCAAAAAGGAACTATTCTGAGAAACTAAGGAGTCAGTTCTCTTCCAGCGACTCAGCATCCGTGTGGAAAACTTTGAAAAATATCACAAACTACAAGAAACCATCCCCCAGCACTGTAGACAACGAACGACTTGCAAATGACCTGAATGAGTTTTACTGCAGGTTTGAGAAAACACCCACTGTGAACTGCTCTTCACACCACCATTAACACCTCCACCATCCCCTGTCTCCCCCACACCTGCATTAAAACCTCCACTACCCCCAGTCTCCCCCACACCTGCACTTCAGTTCAGTGAAGATGATGTGTGCCAGGTTTTCCAAAAACAGAAGAGGAAAAAAGCACCAGGCCCAGATTTTGTAACACCAGCCTGTCTAAAATCCTGTCCTGACCAACTGGCCCCCATCTTCACCCTGATCTTCAACAGATCACTGGAGCTGTGTGAAGTGCCCTCCTGCTT
>CAIGQV010018344.1:8842370-8854929 GCA_903798115.1 Danio jaintianensis | reverse complement strand
TGTAATTTTTTTTATTATTATTTTTTTTTTTACACCCTTATTTCCCAAGCATTACAGTTTGTTCCCTTATACCTACACAGACGTTCATTATACTTATACTATACTTACAGAAATGTATGCTGTTATTTCATTGTACTTATGTGGTACTTTGCCGGTTGTAATCTAAAGCATTATCTACGTTTATTAATTTAAAAGACAGCAAAATTGCTATTTAATTCATAACCGCTGGAATCAGTACAGCTGCATAGAGGCTATACGAGGACGCTTCAGATAGACGTGCAAACAGTTAAATGTGTGCGTGTTTGTGTGTGTATGTGTACTGTGAACTTTGTAAAGGCATTTGTGTGTGACTCATCGTTGCATCATTTGCTTGAATAAACTCCACCATAAATATATCAAATTCTGCCAGATCTACTCATTTTTTATATTTAATAGAAGAAAACAAACACAATCAAGGGTCCTGTTTAACGTTGTGGCCAATCTAACTAAAAATAAAACATCAGGATGCATTCCTCAACACAGCAGTAATGATTTTATGAATTTCTTCACATACAAGATTGATGATATCAGAGATAAAATAAGTACCATCAATCTGTCTCCTACAGCATCATCCCAATTAGAGCACTGGACATCGTTAATGGATAAACATCTGACTTTCTCAGCAGTAGGAGAGGAAGAACTGTCAAAAAAAAAAACAATTGTTTCAGAAGTTGCTGAACCAGTTCTTAACATTTTGAATTCATTCCTACTTTTAGGATATGTGCCTAAAAATTTTAAACTTGCTGTCATTAAGCCTCTTATTTAAAAATAAAAAAAATAAAAACATCCCAGATTCATGTTTAAAATCATTTTGTTATTCAATGAACACTGCACAGGACTGGGGATGTGTGCTGGAGATTTTAATTGTGTGATAGATGAAAGACTAGACAGATTTTCATCAGGAACTGTAGTCACTCCTAAATCCTCTTTAGTACTTAAAAAAATATGTAAAGAAATTGGCCTAATAGTTGGAGAGAATTAAGTCCTACCACTAGGGATTATACATTTTACTCTAACCCCCATTGTTCGTACTCAAAAATGTATTATATTTTTATTCCAAAAACCTATTTTAATCTTACATCTTTTAGTCAAATCGGTTCAATTGCCATTTTAAACCACGCTCCAGACACCCGCTTCAAATGTTATCAGTCGATTGAATGGTTTAATGGTTTATCAGTGGTTTATCAGCTGATAGACATGGGCCAGTAGGGGCCTTCTGCGCCTACTGGTAGGCTCAGAAGGCCATTATCAACCATCCACATAATTTATCAGCTATACTAATAGAGAAAAGTTCAGATCCAGATCTGTTTTTACATTACTGTGACGGTTGGGTTTAGGGTTGGGGTAGGGGTAGACGTTAATAAAATACAATTAATGGGAAATAATATAATTTAATAAATAATCAGCATAGGCTCATTTTGCAATTTGTCTTTAAAACGAACGATGTGTGGCGGTATACGCGCTTACCTCCATATGAATGACTTTTCTGCTGTTACCAGTTTCTCCAGTGGCTCACCGTGTATGTCGGCAGACTTGTGACGTGGTGCGGAGTTGACAGCGATGACGGTTTCAGAAAGCAGGTAAGACAAAAGCCAAACAAGTAAATTATTTGTTTTTTTTTTATAGCTTTTTTAAAAACAGATGGTTGGGTTAAGGGAAGGAGGAGGGCGGGTTAATCAGTGCTTTTGAAAAAAAACTGACGGTTGGGTTTAGGGAAGGAGGAGGGCGGGTTAATCTGTGCTTTTGAAAAAAACTGACGGTTGGGTTTAGGGAAGGAGGAGGGCGGGTTAATCGGTGCTTTTGAAAAAAATAAAGACAGTTGGGTTTAGGGAAGGACGGGGGCGGGTTAATCGGTGCTTTTGAAAAAAACAATTACGGTTGGGTTTAGGGAAGGAGGAGGGCAGGTCAATAAGAGCGGCCTCTGGTGGATTTATGTGAGAAGAGCAGATATTTGATATCTCATATTGCTGATTAATCATGTGGATGGTCGATAACAGCCTTCTGAGCCTATCAGTAGGCGCAAAAGACCCCTACTGGCCCATATCTATCAGCTGATAAACCACTGATAACGCCCATTCAATCGACTGATAACATTCGAATTCGCTACTCCGGTTCAATTAGATATTAAATGAGAAATCACAAAAACAAAAAACAAGACATGGAAACTGAACTCTTCTTTGTTGCTGGACCCCAAATTTTGTAATATTGTACGGGAATCAATACAGAATTATTGGTTAGATAATTAAAAATTTGTCTACAATAATGTGGGATGCAGCTAAGGCTACAATACCGGGCTATATTATTTCTTATACTACTGCGCATAAGAAAGTTCTTAAAACTAAACGGCAAGATTTAGAAAAGGTCAAAAGACTAGAACATTTACGTAGTAAATGTTTACATAGAACATTTACATAGTTAACTTTTTATTAATAAGTTTTTAATAACTTTTTATTATTAAATTCAGATAAAACTGAGGTCTTGCTTATTGGACCCAAAAACCTCACACACAAAAACCTAGAACACTGTCTAACCCTTGATGGATTCTTAGTTCAGTCTTCAACTTCAGTCAAAAATGTAGGGGTGCTTTTTGATAGCAACCTCTCATTTGAAGGCCAGATTTCAAGCATCTGTAAAACTGCATTTTTTCATCTTAAAAATGTTGCCCAACTTCGACATATGCTATCAGTGTCTGATGCGGAAAAACTTATCCATGCTTTCATGACCTCTCGGTTAGACTATTGTAATGCGTTACTAGGTGGTTGCCCTATTGGTCTAATTAACAAACTTCAGCTGGTTCAAAATGCAGCTGCTAGAGTGCTTTCTAGAACAAAGAAATGTGATCATATTACTCCAGTTCTTTCATCATTGCATTGGCTCCCTATTAAATATCGTATAAATTTTACAATTTTATTGACTACCTACAAAGCCCTGAATGGCTTAGCTCCCCAGTATTTGAGGGAGCTCCTGGTGTATTATAGCCCCTCACGTCCACTACGCTCAATTAATTCTGACAATTGATTATTCCCAGAATATCAAAATCAACTGTAGGCGGTAGATCTTTCTCATATCTGGCACCTAAACTCTGGAACAGCCTTCCCAGCACAGTTCGTGAAGCAGACACACTCTGTCAGTTTAAAACTAGATTAAAGACACATCTGTTTGCATTAGCATACACATAAAACACAAATGCTTTTGAAATACAAATCCTTTAAAGGGTTGTTAGTCTGCATTATTTAGGGCAACCGGAGCCGGGAATACTTCCCAAAAGACATTATAATTTGAACGGCATCTGCGCTTATGTTAGTCTTTTTTTTTATTCCCGAGGTTTCCATAATCCTGGACCAGGCCGTATTCTGAGCAGCTGCTGTGGTGGTTATGGAGGAGTGGAGAGCATGAGACTGATTCCTGTAAGACCCCAGTGACAGACGAGTCTTCGCATTATCCTGAAGGGCCAGCCTGTACACCAGCCGGTGACCTCTCCCACCTGCAGCTTCTCCACAATGGACGTCCAGCGTTCTCCAGCCTCCGGTGCCTAGACTGCAGCTCTGCACAAGACGTTTGGCCATAGGAGAAATTGTCGTGCCCAACTGAGCCTGGTTTCTCTCAAGGTTTTTTTTTCTTCACTTTCGCCAATTGGTGAAGTTCGTTCCTCGCCGCTGTCGCCACTGGTTTGCATGGTTCGGGACCTGTGGAGCTGCTCATCGATGGATTTGCTCTTCAGTGTTTGGACTTTCAGCAGTGAAAATTAAACCACACTGAACTAAACTAAACTGAACTTAAACTCTGAAAACTGGACTGACACTGTTCCAATTTACTGTACTCTTCTATGTTAAGCTGCTTTGACACAATCTACATTGTAAAAGCGCTATAGAAATAAAGATGAATTGAATTGAATTGAATAGTAGTAACCCCACTCAACTCAACTGGTCTACTTTATGTCACGCTAGGGCTAAACTTAACCTTGATCACACTAATCATATTAAACAAAATATTTTTCCTTCCAAACAGAATTATTATGAGAACGCAAACAAACTTGGTCGATTGTTAGCATATCAGATTAAAAAGGAACAATCGGAGCAAACAATTAATTCCCTACAGATGTCAAATGGTGTTTCTACATATGACTCTGACATTATAAATAATACATTCCGATCCTACTATGAATCGCTCTACAGCTCACAAGGCAGTGCCTCACAACTACAAATTCAAACTTTTTTCAATAATATTTCTCTTCCAATTATTTCAGATGAAGATAGAGATTATCTTAATTCGCCTATAACTACAGAAGAGGTCCTAGCTGCGATACAATCAATGTCATCCAACAAATCGCCAGGACCAGACGGTTTTCCCTCAAAATGTTATAAATCATTCTGGCCTGAACTTTCTAACATTTTGGTTCCAGCTTTACAAGATATCTTAGATCAAGGCATGATTCCTAAAACTTGGAAAACAGCAAATATCTGTGTAATACTCAAGAAAGATAAAGATCCTCAAGACTGTGTATCATACAGACCAATAAATTTACTTAATACAGATTCTAAAATACTGGCAAAGATTTTGGCATGTAGATTAGAGAGTATGCTCCCCAAGTTAATTAAGCCAGACCAAACAGGCTTTATAAAATCACATTATGGGACAGACAAAATACGCAGACTTTTAAATATTGTCCAAAGTGAAGGACACCCGGCACATGTTCTCTCCCTTGATGCCGAAAAAGCTCTTGACAGATTCGAGTGGGACTTCTTTTTTGCTACTCTTGGGAAATTTAATATAGGAAATAATTTTATTAGGTGGATGTAGTTGCTTTATTCTGATCCTAAGGCACCGGTAATTACAAATGGTTTCACTTCGACTCCATTTCGCATAGGGAGAGGTACAAGGCAGGGCTGTCCTCTCTCACCTTTGCTTTTCGCTTTAGTTATCGAACTCCTAGCAGAACACATCAGACAAAACAGAAATTTCCACTGTATTTTAGTGCGAGGGGAGGATCATCATACCTCACTTTATGCCGATGATTTACTTATATTTATGTCCAAACCAGAGCAATCTACCACAACATTGCTGGAATGCATCTCATACTACAGTAGTTTCTCTGATTACAGAATGAATCTTTCCAAGTCCATAGCTTTACCTTCTTTAGACTATCTAAAATTAATCTCCAAATTATCAGAATCTGGCTTTAGATATTATGTCACATCTTCACTTATTAAACATTAATTTACAAAATTAAACATTATTCACTTATTAAACATTATTAATTAAACAAAATTATACACCTCTTATAGAAAACCTTAAGCTTAATCTGAAAACATGGTTCACTCCCAATATCATTTCTAGGAAGAATAAATGTAATAAAAATGAATGTACTTCCTAAATTCTTATATTTATTTCAGTCCATAGCTAAATACATAGCAAATTCATTTTTCAAAGATCTTAATAAGCACAGCTCAAAGTTTGTCTGGAACAATAAAAGGCTGCATAGCAAAATTTCTAAATTAATGAAGCCTAAAGATAGGGGTGGAATAGGCTTGCCAAATCTTCAGTTTTATTATTGGGCGGCCCAAATAAAAAATATGATTAGCTGGTGTAGTGAGAGGACTAACTCTATTTGGTTTAAGATGGAAGAAACAGCTTTCTCCCCTTTACCAATTAAATATTTGCCATTTGTTAAGAATTATATAAAACTAAAAAAGATTTTGGAACATTTTATCATATCAAATACTCTTAGAACTTGGAAAGATGTAAAGACATATTTGGGAATTTCTACCCCTTTCTCCTTGTTTTCCCCACTTTCTTTTAACCATGATATGCCTTTAACATTGCAAAACACTGTTTTTTCAGCATGGCTAGAACAGGGCATCTCTCAAATATCTTGTTTATTTTGCAGAAGGTACCATAAAGTCTTTCCAACAGATTGTAGATCAATATAAAGTTCCAAAATCAAATTTTTATAAATATCTACAATTATGACATTTTATAAAACCAAAGTTGGACAAAGGAGAGCTGAGGACCAAAATAACAGAGATCGAATACCTTTACTGAATCCATCTTGTTTAAAAGGATTGATAACAAGGATATATGACATTTTGTCTAACAATTGCACTTCTGCCTGGCTAGGGCTTAAGAATGTTTGGAAGAAGGATATTGGTCAAACTATTGAAGAGAATAACTGGGACTATGTATGTGATGATATATACCCGAAATGTACCTCTCTTGGGATCCATGAGCTCAATTTTAAATTTTTTAATAGGATATATCTTACACCAATACGTACTAAGAAAATGTAAAAAAGATAAAGGTTCATATAGTCATTGTTTTTGGGAGTGTGACAAAATTTTGCCATTTTGGAAGAAAATACATAAGGTACTGGAAAATATTCTTAAGCTAAATTTTGATTTGACCCCAGCTTTGTATTTACTGAATCTTAATGTGAACAACCTGTTTGAAAAAGATGCATTACAGTTTTTTATTGTCCTAGTATATTTAGCTAAAAAAAATTATTTTGCTACTTTGGTCTGCTACTTTGATATCCACAATGTGGATATCACAAATTGCTACATTTTCTACCATTAGAAAAACTTACCTATGACAAATATAAAAAATCTGAAAGATTTTGGTCAATTTGTTCTCCCCTTTGGGAATACATAAAAGAGCTCTCTTAAATTAACACAGGATATCCTTGTCATTCATTTATTTCTTCAGGAGAGGAATTTTATCAACCATGTGAAGTTTCAGGCAGATCAGACATTGTTTGGCTGAGTTATAAGTGTTTCCCCCTCCATGGCGAAGCATCGCACTTTCTCAGTCCGCCACGGACATGCCCTTCGGCGAAAAGTCTAGATCTTCACAATTTAACATCACAAAGGCCTTTGGACTAAACTAATGGAATATGGATTCGATGTGATAAAATTTGTAGGAGGAGTTTGTTACACCGTAAAACAAGTAACTTCCTGTTGCCAGCAGGTGGCGCTATAACTGTATTTGGATATTGGCATGTAAATGTGTTCAGGTTAGGACTGTTATCAAACATATGGATTTTGAAGCACATAAGACAATGTGTGCCTGAGTTATAACAACTTCCTGTTTCGTGGCGAAGCATCAAAGTTTGTGAGGCCGCCACGGACACGCCATTTGACGAAAACTCTAGATCTTCGCAATTTAACATCGCCAAGGCCTTTAGATGACAATACCCAATTTTGGTGTTGATCTGATGAAATCTCTAGGAGGAGTTCGTTAAAGTACGTAGCCTGGAAATGGCAAAAACTGCACTTTTTCGGCAGAGGAAGTTAAAAATATCCGACTTCCTGTTGGGTTTGAGATTTTGCTCCAAGAGACTTTTTTGTAGGTTTTGGCATGTTTAATGTGTGTGCCAATTTTCGTATGTGTGCGTGAAACGTAGCTCGGGGGCCAGTCCGTCAAATGTGCATAGGTGGCGCTGTCGAGTCATTTTGCCACACCCACTTTTGAAACCTATAACAAACCTAAATTTTCGCCACTTCTAGGGCGTGTGCAAAGTTTCGTGAGTTTTCGTGCATGTTTAGACCCTCAAAAAGGCGATTCATTCCGGAGAAGAAGAAGAAGAAGAAGAAGAAGAAGAAGAAGAAGAATTAACGCTGCAAGCAGCGATGAAAGGGACCTCGCACCCGGGCTCACAGCCGCCCGGTGGCCTTAGGATGACAGAGAACAGCGGACAATAATATTTTAAGCCGATATATATTAAAATGGGCCTCACGGTGGCGCAGTGGGTAGCACGTTCGCCTCACAGCAAGAAGGTCGCTGGTTCGAGCCTCGGCTGAGTCAGTTGGCATTTCTGTGTGGAGTTTGCATGTTCTCCCCGTGTTGGCGTGGGTTTCCTCCGGGTGCTCCGGTTTCCCCCACAAGTCCAAAGACATGCGGTATAGGTAAATTGGGTAAGCTAAATTGTCAGTAGTGTATGAGTGTGAATGGGTGTGTATGGATGTTTCCCAGAGATGGGTTGTGGCTGGAAGGGCATCCGCTGCGTAAAACATATGCTGGATAAGTTGGCGGTTCATTCTGCTGTGGCGACCCCAGATTAATAAAGGGACTAAGCCGAAAAGAAAATGAATGAATGAATGAATATATTAAAATACCCGAGAACACGCCCCAGAAGTGGCGAAAATTTAGGTTTGTTATAGGTTTCAAAAGGCCTTTAGATGACAATACCCAATTCTGGTGTTGATCTGATGAAATCCCTAGGAGGAGTTCGTTAAAGTACGACACCTGGAAATGGCAAAAACTGCACTTTTTCGGCAGAGGAAGTTAAAAATATCCGACTTCCTGTTGGGTATGAGATTTTGCTCCAAGAGACTTTTTTGTAGGCTTTGGCATGTTTAATGTGTGTGCCAATTTTCGTATGTGTGCGTGAAACATAGCTCGGGGGCCAGTCCGTCAAATGTGCATAGGTGGCGCTGTCGAGTCATTTTGCCACACCCACTTTTGAAACCTATAACAAACGTAAATTTTCGCCACTTCTGGGGCGTGTGCAAAGTTTCGTGAGTTTTCGTGCATGTTTAGACCCTCAAAAAGGCGATTCATTCCGGAGAAGAAGAAGAAGAAGAAGAAGAAGAATAAACGGAGCAATTCCAATAGGGCCTACGCACCGTTCGGTGCTCGGTCCCTAATAATAATAATAAAAAAACACAGCTTGATACCAAAGAATTTCTATATTATAGACCCATTTCAAACCTGCCTTTTCGATCAAATATACTAGAAAAAGTTGTATATACTAAATTATATTCTGTCCTACAGAGAAATCCCAAACTGAATTTAGAGCATTTCATAGCAGTGAAACAGCACACCTAAGAGTTACGAATTACCTGCTCTTATCATCTATTTGTTCTTGCATTTTTAATTTAATGTTATTGAACCTCAGTGCTGCATTTGATACTATTGATCATAACATTCTACTTGATAGGCTGGAACTGCATAGACTTGGTTCATCTATCTGAATGTCATCAATTTGTGTCAGTTAATGAGGAGGCATCATACCGATCAAAAGTATACTGTGGGGTACCACAAGGCTTAGTTCTTGGTCACTTGTCCCTTACTTTTTGATTATATATTCTACCACTAGGCGATATCATTAAAAAATGTCCTGGTTACGTCCATAACCCATGTTCACCAAAGTAGGGAATGGAGATATCTGTCTTAGACACAAATGGGACATTGCTAGATGACCAATCACTCTGAAGAGTAAGAAAATGGGCCAATGAATGCAGATGAGTTGGTAGAGCACAGCTCAACAGGTGCATTAACCTGATAATGGCATTAACCATTATTAGAGTATATAACCAGCACCTGAATAAGTGTGCTTTAGACTTAGCCGCTGAAGAGCCGAACACTCAGCTATCAGCTGGAGACCCAGCTGCTGTGGCAGAGGAGACACACGGACGTAACCAAGATGTTCCCCTTCAGGTCGGGAACTTCGACATGTGTCTTAGACAAATGGGAGAGTGTAAGCAAAATGTCACAGCAGCGAAGCCCATCACGCGTTTTGGTGAGAAGTTTGCCAAGCATAGCGTGAACTTCCAACATCTCCAGTCCCCCTTTAATTACCAGAATATGGGAATAATTTAGAATTTGGGGGTCGTATATTATCTTTTACCTAGCTAATCCAACAGTTGTTGGGGAAGTGTGCCAGTCCTGAAGGGGAGGGATGCTGCGGAGGCCACCTGCTACCCAAATGGGGAGACCCAGTGACAATATGGGCATATGGGCTAACCCTGTGCAGGGGGAGTGCTACATATGATAACCTTTGCTAGTGGGTAGGGAAGACACAGGTCCACCTGAGAAGGGGGAATGCTCTGTGGCTTAATGACGCATCTGGGATTGCCAATGAGGATCATGCATAGCTGGCACTGATCCTCACCATGCGGGCAGACCAAGCGGGTATACCAACATCATACTGAGCCAGGCACCCGGCTCCTCCCCCGAGTCTTGTGCTGGGGGCCTTGGAGGACTCTCTGGGGTTCGCCAGATAGTGAACTCGCTAAGCAGAGGAGAATAAGTGCACGCGTCTCTGGTATGTAAAAAGGCACAGCAAGCGTTTTGGACACCAAGCTTAGTTTCCTCCTAATTGACTGGAATTATCCAGTAATCGGGAGGAAACCAGCTCCACCCAGAGATAAGAATCTCGCGAATGTGTTAGGTGTCACCCAGCTCTACAGAATCTGTTAGAGAGGCGCCGCGTACTCACACTCAAAAGGAGGCACCGTTCTTAATTAAGTGTGCTCTCACTCCCGGGGGACATGGCTCTCCCTGGCACTGATAAGCAAGGCGATGGCATCAAATATCCAGTGGGCCAACCTGTGCTTTAATGTGGCACTTCCCTTCTGCCGACCATAACAGGAAAAGAGCTACTTAGAGGTGTATGCTCTAAGTGCGGTCACATTAAAGTGAAGTGCACGAAATGGACACAGCAGTGAAAAGGCTGGGTCTGCCTTCTCCGTAGGCAGAGCTTGCAGGTTCACTACCTGTTCTCAAAGGGTGTGGTAGGAACCTTGGGCACATAGCTGGGCCAGGGTCTCAGAAAAACGTAAGAGTAGGATTCGCTGACCAAAAATGTCCCAACCCTTCTGTTCAAAACCAACATGACCCGCAGAGCTGTCTTCATGGACAGAAATCTTAGAAATACTAAATCGAGTGGCTTGAATGGACCCTGCTGCAAACCACAGGGGCTACAGAGAGATCCCGAGAGGGCATGAGAGGGGGGCAGGATTGAATTAACTATCTCGTGCCACACGCCTCTGAGGAACTGACTGATGAGGTTATGCTTTCCCAGTACACTGCCGTCTGCCGTGTCATAGTGAGTGGAGATGGCAGCACGCCAAACCTACTCTCCAGCAAATCCTGAAGAAAGGATAACATATCACATATCTGGCATGTCCGGGGTTCTTCTCAGTGAGAAGCACACCATACAGTGAATAGACTCTACTTCAGGACATAGGCATGCCTGGTACAGGGTGCTCTAGCCTGAGTGGTGGTGTTAACCACTGAACTGCTAGATTATCTAAGTCTTTCGAAGTCTTTTGGGAATATCTCTGTCTAGAAACCACCCATGGAGATTCCAGAAACCCACGCATGTATGTTGCGCGCAATTCTCTATATTAATATTTGTGAATATCTATTTTCATATTTTAAGTTCTTTGATAAGGTTACAATATGAAGGCCTAGTACGTGACGTACCAAAACCCTTGGCATCATGCAACATGTCACAAAAGCGCCAACAATCTCCCACTGCCAGCCACAAAAACGGAGAAATAAAAGTAAAGATGGAAGACGAGGTGTGGGAGAAATTGAGGTCTGGAATTTACATCATTAAAAGAAAAAAGGTTGAGGCTGCTAAATCTAATGTTTGGAATCGGTTTTCAGATATAGTTGCAGCAGGAGAAAACAGCAGTATTGGCAGTGTGAAAAAATATACAAAGAAGGGTCGATAACCATTTAATCGATAGACCTTATCGATTGCCAATTAAGCATGGACATTTAAAGGATAAGTCATGCATTGCTCGGTGAGACGCATTCACGACTTCACACATTACATAATTAAGTGTGTGCAGTTTACCTTACCTTATGGACTCTTGACATTGCATATTGACTGACACATAAAATCCTGTTATGGACAAATCTCGGTTATATACGTGGTGCTGCCATTAATCCCTTAGATTTTTTTATCATAAGTATTTGAAACTGTGAATATTTCACTTTTATTTTTTCTATATTATTATTTTATTTAACAAACCAGTTTGTGTTTTTTGGCTGTGGAAGCATATCAGACCTTGTCTTGATGCACTTAGGCCTATACTTCACCTCAAATGTTATTCATTCTTTTTGTTAATATTTATAAATAACTGACCATCAAAACTATTTTTTTAAAATAAGATACAAACTTACACCAAATGAAATTTGTTCCAAAAAGATAATTTTTCCAACAAAAATAGGCTATAGGCCTATATAAAGTGTAGCATATATTTTTGTTGGTGCCAGTCTGCTACACAGCTGTGTGGGGATTTGTTTCGATCCATGGAAAATAAGGATTTAATTAATGCTCCACATAATTGTATCACAAACCTCAAAATTTTCTGCTTTCATTTTCTCCATCTCACTCGCGGGAGTTCAGGCGAGGGAGTGTTTTAATAAGTAAAACTGGCCACAGTTTAGTATTGTTATTAGCGTCAAAAAAATCAAGAAAAATCAGGTTTGAACTTCTAACAAGTATTACAGATTTCAAACTAAATATCTTATTAAAGAGGAAAGAGCTTGACAACAACAGATTCTATCAATGTCGTAACAAATGCCCTTAAATAATGTAGTGATGTTGACAGCAAACATCAAGTGTTTATTGAGATTGTGTCGTCTGTCATATCCAACGATATATCTATTCTTTACAGAAGTTTTAAACAGATGACCACAGTGATGTTTAGCTCTGACGAGGCGCCTTATTGAGCTTTATATATATATATATATATATATATATATATATATATATATATATATATAT
>CAIGQV010018344.1:8820805-8841970 GCA_903798115.1 Danio jaintianensis | reverse complement strand
TATATATATATATATATATATATATATATATATATATATATATATATTTTTTTTTTTAATACAAGGTTCCATTACTTAAAATAACTTACATTTTTCATATTTATACTCTGTATATAAAATGAATTAATTAAAATGCATTGCATCGACTTAAGCTGCGGTCACACTGGACTTTTCTCCCCATAGACTTCCATTCATACGCACGCGAATGCGTCAACCGGAAATGCAAGCTCGTGGGACAAGTTTCACAGTTCGCTGCATTGCAAAGTTCAAGCTTGGTGAACTCTGACCTGAGAAATCGCATCACTTGACAGTGTGAGACCAATCGTGGATCAAAACATGACCTCTCTAGACAGAAATTTAAAATGTGGACCAATCGCTCGCTTTTTTAAATGTCTAATTATCTTGTTTAATCCCGCCCCTTTTCACAGCGCCGTACTACAGAATTTCACAAGCTCAAACTCTAGTGTGACCGCAGCTTTATTCTTCAGCATAGTTACATTCTTTGATTGAAGCACTGTATTTTAGTCATTGCATTTATTCATTAAACGATTATAGTAAATAAGCAAATTATGCTTCTTTTTACGATCTTACTACACTTTTATTTAAAGGAAAAAAACATCTTTGGTTGGGAATGCTTACGTTTTGAGTCTAAATTACATGTCATAAAGCAGACACATCTCGCATTTTTAAGGATAACAATTAATCTGTTAATTGATCGTTAATTTAAATGATGATTGATCACAGGATTTTGTGGAAATTCATTTATTCATTTTCCTTTGGCTTAGTCCCTTTATCAGGGGTCGCCACAGCTGAATGAACCACCAACTTATCCAACATATGTTTTACGCAGCAGATGCCCTTCCAACCACAACCCATCACTGGGAAACACCCATACATTCTTGCATTCACACACATACACTACGGGCAATTTAGCTTATTCAATTCACCTATACTGTATGTCTTTGGACTGTATGGGGAAGCCGGAGCACCTGGAGGAAACCCACGTGAACACAGGGAGAACATGCAAACTTCACACAGAAACACCAACTGACCCAGCCAGGGCTCAAACCAGCGACCTTGTTGCTGTGAGGTGACAGTGCTAGCCACTGAGCCACCATGCCGCTTTTGTGGAAATTGACATCTCTAATACAAACACGAGAGGCACAAAACGGGCATTTCCTTGTTGTTGCCAGTTTACAGGGCCATGTTTCCAAGCACTTTCACGTTTAAATACATTTTTTTCCACTTGCATTACACTGCCTATATGTTTCTTTAATGTTCAAGGGTGCAGGGTGGGGCAGGTTGGAAAAATAAATACAGTGGTGTGGGGCGGGCTGGGACGGGTCAAATTATTTCATAAAAGCGGGAGCAGCAGGTTGGAAAAAACCCTGACCCACGCATCACTACTGTGCGAGCAAGCTCATTGGGGGAAAATGCATAATGCATAAGCCCAGGGCCAGCTGAGAGCCAGTGCATTCCTGCAGAGCAGGGAAAAAGTAACTGGCAAAGTTAGAAAAAAAACGGGCAGACTCGTGAGAAGAAACAGTATGACCTGGGCTTCTCTGAAGCGCGCCCATATCAGCTGGACCGCGCCAGGGTGGAGTCTCTAGTCTCTCGGGAGTGTGAGCTGCCTTGAGAGTGTGTTGGCTGGCAAGGTTGAGCTCGCCCGGGAAATGAAGAGTGCGCAGCGATTTCAGCCACATGACTCCAGAGGAGCGAGCTGATCTATGCAGCGGGAACACATACTGCCCAAAAGGTTGATATATGCTCCTGCAGCCATGCTGTCTGTCATAACCAGCACGTTTCCATTCCAGTACTGGTAAAAACAGGTGGAGCGTGAGAAACACTGCAAACAGCTCCAGGCAATTTATATGCCAGTGCAACTGAGGTCTGGATTATGAACCTGCAGCTGCATGCTCAATACACACAGCCCCCTATCCCATACTGGAAACATCTGTCAGAGTGACAGCATGACTGGACTCCTGTTCTAAGGGCACCCAGGCCCGTAGAAGGCAAGGTCCATCCAGGGACTGAAGGTGCGGCGACATGCCCATCTGGGGACCCAATCATTAAGCTAGTGCTGAAGTGATCTCATATGAACAATCTGAGCAGCATGATAGTGGCTGCAAATGTCATATGCCCCAGGAGCCTCTGAAAAACTTCAGTGTAACCTGCCAAAATGTATCAGACAGGGCAGCACCAGCCCAGAGCGCTCTTGGTAAGGCACACCGTAATGGAGACTGAGTCCAGCTCCATCCCGAGATAAGAGAAATTGGGCCCGAGGGAGAGCTTGCTCTTTCCCAGTTGACCTGAAACTGGAACAGGTCGAGGTGCCGGAGCACCCGGTCCCTGTGCATAATCAATTGATTCTAAGACCTCAAAAAATAAGCCAATCAATGAATAGCCAAAAATGCAGATGCCCCTAGGCCGAAGAGACACAGGGCATCCTCCGCACATGGAAACAGGGAGAGGCCAAAGGGGAGGACCCTGTACTGCCATGCTCGGTCCCCGAACGCACACCAAAAAAAAAAAAAAACGGTATGAGGAGGGGGAGAGCGAGACACAGGAACGAACATCCTTCAGGTCTATAGCTGCAACCATCCCATGGACGGATGCACTGGGGGATGCGTTTCTGCATGAGCATTTTGATCGGCATCCTGTGCAGATAACAGATCAAAATGCACAGATAGGATTGGTTATAACCCACCGCTCTTTGGGTACAATGAAGTATGGGCATAAAACCTGCTCTCCATCTCAGCTGGAGGGACAGGCTAGATTGCATCCTTCACCAGGAGGACAGCAATTTCCTCATGCAAAGCCAAGGATGGCGCAGCGATGACCGCCATGAAATACACACAAACATCTCAGGCCATGCATCATTACAAAAGTATCACTTAATGTTATTCTTAATTGTGTATTTAGCCGGAGGCAATTTGACAGTTATGATTAATTAAGCCACTTTAACAAACTGTGGGAAAGGTTCAGCGCCTATGACATTATATACGGCAGTGAGTGTAAGCTCTGGGGTCTCTATGGTGCAGTTGCTGACAGAACAGACCGGCTGAAATCAGTCACCGGTCACTGGTGATGCAAAAAAATCTTCAGATTCTGGTCCCTAGACGGGCAATCAATGTATGTCTAATAAAAAAAAAAAAAAAATTGAAAATTACAATCCAGTCCCAAATGTTCTCAAAAATATCTATATTTAAAATAGAACAGTGTGTATTATTACATCCAAGGGACCATTCATTCATTTTTGTGTTTGAAATGTTAGCCACAGTGCAGTGAAATAGATAAAGACTGCAAGAGATGTTTTTAACTTGACAATGTTCACAGACAACCATGTGATGTGTTTACATAAAAAAGAACAATAGACAACTGTCAAAGTGAATGCAAAACTTCTACTGCCTTGTTTCCTCTGAATATGTACTTTTTAGTACAGTATGGTACGGCTTGATATGGGAACAGGTTTGTGTTTCCACTGCCAACAGTACACTTTTGGTAGGTATGGTGTAAGACACAAAGTTGCAGTTGACGTCATTCTTTTTTGAAGTGAAATAAAAGCAAATGTAAAAGCTTTACGTGTTGTTAACATAATGAGAAACACTTTTCACAAAAATATTCTTTATGTACATAAAAAACGTAAAAATAAATGTTAATTACTAACCTATCTATGAACATGATAGCTGCAGTTAAATGCTAATGTGAATTACTTAACGTCTGTAAATTTACTCACACATACACACACATTCAGATGTGGCATGGTGGCTCAGTGGTTAGCACTGTTGTCTCACAGCAAGAAGGTTGCTGGTTTGAGTCCTGGCTGGGCCAGTTGGCATTTCTTTATCACTGTTATGATATCTCGTCGCTATCTTCATCAGCACTTGTAATCTTTACGAGTTCATAATAGTCTAAAAAGCGATGGCATTAATTAAAAATCATAGTTTGTTTGTGTTTTTTGTTTCTAAACTCAATTTCATTATTTCATATATAGAGATGAAGTAAGCATACGCAAATAGAAATAAAAAGTAGAAATACACACATTTTCTTCACATTTTTAGACAGCATCGTAAACAACAATAGAGGACATTCTGTTCTTGAAGATGAGTTTGTTGAGTCTCAAGTTTGAGCTCAGGTTGACCATGGCTCATTATATGCATTTTTATGATGTCATGTCTCAGCTGTGTATTTAACACTGGTTACTGGATTTAACACCTTGTGCTGTTATTGTCCTGGCTTGTTGCACATGCTGGTGATAATTCTGTGTAAACCAATAGCTTTCAACTGTGAGTCTAGCTCCTCCCATTTGATACCATTCTGTTGTGTTAGATACCCTTTGGAAAGGGTGCCAAAAAAGTGGTATGGTTTGCTTTTTGGTATCTTTGACAGTGGAAATGGACATAAATTTATACTGCACTGAACCAAACTGTACCGCTCAATGGAAACGGGGCATTAGTCACAGTGTAATAATGTATTTAAAAGGTTGCTTAAACAATTTAATGTCTTTCATGCCACATATAGATGGCAGTCATTTGTGTGCCTTTCTTAGGATATCGATTCTCCCTTCATAAAAGAGTTCGCCTTTTTTATCTAGGCAGATAGATAACTCCTTTCACTAAGATGTTGGAGTATAGATTTATTGTGAGCCCCACTTCAAACGCATGTGGAACCGAGTAAAACTTAAATACAGAGGTGTAAGGATGGCTAAGTCTCTCCATAATATCAAACCCTGAGAACTGTTATGGAATTCCCTGAGGCAAGACCACGAGAATTGTCAGGCACTAAAACAATAAACTTTCTAATCTGAGAAGAAGATCAGCTAGGAAACCAGTTGTTCAACTGTCTCAATCACCCACCCTCAGCCCCCCCTTCTGTCCTCGACTTTACCTTCTCCACAAGAGCAGATCACACACATTCCACACAGAATGTCCATGTTTTTAATATGATGTATCTTGTAGCTCTATATTCATGTGTGGTATCATTTAAAATGTCTCTGTGTGATTGGTAAAGCGGTCTCAATTTCACTGTAATATTTCACAATTTCACTTGTATATGTTGATCTGGGTTTCGGCTTTGATAAGATCTTTGCCAGATGCTCCACCCCAGAGCAAATGGTTCACACATCAACTCATTACCAGGCAAGGGTCTTTGTGAAGCTTTTATTGTGTTGAATTTATGGCGGTTTGTTCTGAGTTGAGTATTTAAGGCAAAAGTGCAAAGATGTTTGCAGTGTGTGAGATTTATATGCTGCAACATACTTCATCCATTTCTAGCTCTTGGATTTATCTTTGAGTAATTGATGTTGTACATTTCTGAATTGGCTTTTTATTATTTGATTATGTAATTGGCATGATACAGTTTCATCTGGAAAATAAAGTGTTAATTTTTGATTCATTCTGAATTCTCCTGAAATCTTTTATATCCAGAGTCTGTGCTACCATTATGTTGTGACATAATTTTTTTAGATTGTTAAGGTGCATTTGACTGTACGGAGCAGTTTGGCATGGCATCATGAAGACCTTTTAATCATTAAATCACTGATATTAGCAAGTTGCATGGAAATGACTAAATTAACTACTCTTTTAGTATGAGTGAGCAGGAGGCAACCAGACTATTTGAGTATTAGTTAACCCTACATCCTCTGACTAACTTCAGAGTGTCGAGATAATGTCTGTGAGAAGAAACGCAATCCCGGGGCATGGAACTCTAAGCGGCATTTGGTCCCTAATGAACGTATAACTGAAGAGTATGGGATCGGATATAAATCAAAACTCTAAATTGAGTCATAAATGATGAATGTGATCCGTTCTTACAATTAGAAATACAGTCTAAATTTGACAGTCACTTAAAATTGGAGTCAGATTAAATTCGGAGCTGGAAAACAAATATAAATAAATTCTAATAAATAACATAATTTTTTAAGGAAGCACTAGAAAAGGCTTACACGCATTTAACTTTCGACCATGCTGTTAGTTTCGTCACCGGGCTAATAGATGGACTTTTACAGAGGGAAAAAAAGTATGCTTCATTCATTCATTTTCTTTTCGGCTTAGTCCCTTTATTAACCAGGGGTCGCCACAGCGGAATGAACCACCAACTTATCCAGCATATGTTATTATGCAGTGGATGACCTTCCAGCCACATCCCAGCACTGGGAAACACCCATACAGTCTTGCATTCACACACATGCACTAGGGCCAAATTAGCTTATTCAATTCACCTATACCATATGTCTTTGGACTGTGGGGGAAACCAAAGCACCTGGAGGAAACCCATGCGAACACAGGGAGAACATGCAAACTCCACACAGAAATGCCAACTGACCAAACCGGGGCTCGAACCAGCAGCCTTCATGCTGTAAGGCGACAACGCTACCCATTGTGCCACTGTATCTCCAAAACAAGTATAATAAAATCTCAATTTAAAAAATGTTACAGAGCAATGAAAAAAAGTGCATATGGTTTACACCAAAACTATGTGAATGCATTACACTGTTCTAAAACAGTGATTCTAAACAAAGTTTATCATGAGTAATGTCACTTTACTACACAAAACATATATAAAGTACACAAAGTTCTTATAAACGTTTCACTACTTTCAGACTAAACTGATTGCAAAGATGAATATAGATAGATGAAACCTGAAGATACAGTGTGGCTTTTCAGCATCAAATAATACAAACAAGTTGTCTGTTTGTTTGAAGGGTCGCTCAATATCACAACGTTAAGATTAACGTAATAGTACCACCTAGTGGAGCAAAAGTAAACTAAGCAGAACCCAGCAAAATTACATTGAGCTAATGCTCACAATCTCACAATAAAACAATGGTGACAAAGGCTGCATTTACACTGCAGATCTTGATGGTCAATTCTGATTTTGTGACTGTACCTGATTTTTTTGATGACGTGCTTACATCATCTTTAAAAAGTGACTCGTATCTGATTGTCTGCATTTACCCAGCTAGAAATTTGATGTTCCCAGAACGTCCCCGTCGGTGTTAAGGACGTTGTCTAGTAATGTTCTGGGAAGGTCACGATGTGGAGTTCTTTAAAGGTGTGGGAATATACAAATCCTGTAAAGGATTGTTAGTCTGCATTATTCAGGGCAACCGAAGCCGGGAACACTTCCCAAAAGACATTATAATTTGAACGACATCTGCGCTTATGTTAGTCTTTTTTTTTTTATTCCCGAGGTTTCCATAATCCTGGACCAGGCCGTATTCTGAGCAGCTGCTGTGGTGGTCATGGAGGAGTGGAGAGCATGAGACTGATTCCTGTAAGACCCCAGTGACAGATGAGTCTTCGCATTATCCTGAAGGGCCAGCCTGTACACCAGCCGGTGACCTCTCCCACCTGCAGCTTCTCCACGATGGACGTCCAGAGTTCTCCAGCCTCCGGCGCCTAGACTGCAGCTCTGCACAAGACGTTTGGCCACAGGAGAAATGGTCAGGCCCCACTGAGCCTGGTTTCTCTCTAGGTTTTTTTCCTTTTTAAACACTGTTTCAATTTACTGTACTCTTCTATGTTAAGCTGCTTTGACACAATCTACATTGTAAAAGCGCTATAGAAATAAAGATGAATTGAATTGAATTGATTGAATTGAACGTTCTGAGAAGGTCACGGTGTGGAGTTCTTTAAAGGTGTGGGGGACATTATTTTGGGGACTTTTACAGAACATTCAGAACGTTGTCAGAATGTTTAGTGGACCACACTTTATTGGAAGATGTAACGTTCTCAGTACGTTCTCATAACGTCCCCATTGGTGTTAAGGACATTGTCTAGTAACGTTCCCAGAACGTTCTGAGAATGTCACGATGTGGAGTTCTTTAAAGATGTGGGGGATGTTAATTTGGGGACCTTCACAGAACATTCAGGATGTTCTCAGGACATTTAGGGGACCACTACTATAGGATCCCTCTAGGCCTCTACACTACATTCCCATAACATTTTCAAAACCTTTAGGGGACCAACCTAGAATGTTATTTTCTCGTCCTGAATGTTAGAGACACAGTGAGCTCAATCAATAAAATTTAATTAAAATTAGCTTTATTAATCAAAGTGTGTGTATTCACTTCACTTCACTTCACTTCACTTGGCAGAAAACATAAAGCATTTGACAAACAATTTAATTTTTAATATGCTGTGTGTGTTTGTGTGCATGTCTTAGTCACTTTATCTATTGTCCAGTTGTTTTTCTTCTGCCTGAAACAAAGCATAAATAACAATATTTACAAATAAGTTCACTTACTTTGTATTTGCTTTTTTTACTTTCAGGTGTATACAGTGGTTCTTGAGTGTTATAAGATATTACAAAAATAATATATTTTGAATTTAAATCTATATCAATCTCCAGATCTACATCCCACTTATCTTTTTTTAAAGAACTGCCACTCAAATATCCTTTGCTCATGACTGTTTGGCAGTCAGTCAAAAATGTACTTACATATAAAGATGTTCAGCATCTCTAGAACATTTGGGCTCCTTTTAAGCTGCTGTTGAAAACAAAAGAAAAAGACAAAACATGACTGAATATGAGTTGTGTATCATGCCTGTACAAAATGAAATATATTAATTTTAGGGCTTAAAAATGAATTAAGGTGTAAGGGATGGGTCAACAGTCTAAATATAAATATTTTTTTATGTGAATCTTAAAGCGAATTTTCAGCATCATTACTCAAATTTTCAATGTCACTTGATCCTTCATAAATCATTTTAAGATGTTGATTTACAAATAAAACAATGAAAATCAGAAATATTACTTGATCAGCAGGAAATAATAAATAAAATATTACATTTATCAAAAATCATGTGACACTGAAAACTGGAGTACTGATGCTGTAAATTGAGCTTTGATAACAGCAATGTAATGTTTTTTAAAACCACTCACTTATGTTTGGATGTCAAAACCTTTTTATAATAATTGCAATAAAGACATGTAATGATAATATAGGGATTTGTTATGAAAAAAATGCACATTAATTGATTTAATAAGTTTTCTTGTCTTACCCGTGTTTCCCCCATCTCTGTAATCAGCTCCCTTCAGGTTTTTAGAAATCTTGGCTCTTCTATTCTGTTGTAGGTGTAATTTTGTCAGGCCTGAAATTACAAAGCACTTTTTAAAATCAATATTGGTTTAACATTACTGTGAAATATCAAAGTATGTTCTAACTTTAACGTCCCTGCTAAAAAAAACAACAACAGCTTAAACCAGTCTAAGCTGGTTGGCTGGTTTTAGCCATTTTCAGGCTGGTTTCAGTCATTTCCAGCCTGGTCTTAGATGGTCAGGCTGGGAAATAGACCCTTTTCACAATGATGTCACTTTACTTTCCCTTATCGGCAATGCAGAGTATTTTTAGTTCCAATTTACCTTTGAATGAATAGGAGACTTCTCTGGAAAATTTACAAATGAAAATATTAACAGTGCACGTTCTGATTTAAAACTATTACAGTATTGGGCATGTGTCCAAATGTTTCTCTTTCAATACTGAACTGCTTTCTGAGTTTGAAAATGATTGTTTAAGTTAATATGAATAGGAATAATTTATTGTTTATCAAGGAAAGTATATGTTTTCACTTATTAAGTTTATTTCCTCAATAATGGATTTATTTTTACTTTGATGCTGCTGTGAATATACATTTATATTATCTGTTATATGTAAATGTTCCAGCATGACTAAAATATTTTATTAAATCCTTTATCTAATATTACCTGGTATGTTTATAAATGTCTATAAATGCAGTTTCATCATTTAATGATCCATTAATGTTTTGATTAGTTTCTCCATTTGAAGGAATTAAGACAGTGTCCTGCTGCCACCTATTGGGTGGATTTAATTAGATATTAGTACTACCTTTTAATTAATAATGTTACAAATGAATTTATAATCTAATAATACTGAATTTAAATGTTGTTGTTATTTTTGCAATTGTAAATTTTTATAATGAATTTGTTTGATTATTAAGTCACATAAAACATTTTATATTTTTATTATATTATATTTCATTTAATTTTAATATTAAATAAACAAATGTTTAAATAATGTTCATGAATAAAATACATATAGAAAAAAAAATGGCAGAGAACTGAGCAGTAAAATGTGAATAATATGAATGTGTTTGTGAATCAGCTGTCCACGGTAAACAACCACTGTAAAACACCCACGGTTTTATTTATTACTTATTCTTCAGGACACAAAAAAATAATAAAAATAAATTTGACATAAAACAAATTTTCAGCACCTGTGTAAACATCTGAAATCTTTATTTGACAAATACTGACAAGTGCATACCAACTTTATCTGCAGTAAAGACAGCAACACAAAGCAATAGACTCCCATTTTCTTGGTTCAAGCAGAAATCTGGATGATCTGTAAAAAAATTTTTTAATGTCAGATGTCTCACCTTGAATACAGACAACAGAAAACAGCCGTAGTCATCATCTAACCGTATCTGTAGTAAATGTACAGCTGACTGGGTGAGTTCTCTATGGGGAGTTCTGTGTAGGCGGAAACAATGATTTATTTATTAATTATTTTTTTATTTAACATTATCAATTTACAAACTCAAACAGGGAACAAAAACAGCATGTAACAATATGTACACACTTCCAATCACATTTACATTATACAGTGCATACACACATTTTAATGGGTAACATTAAAAAGAAAAATTTTTTTTAGGGGGGTTACACAAAAAAATATATATAAATAAAAAAATATATATATATATATACATTTTAAAGGAAAGAGACTCAGCCATAGTTTTGTATAGTTCCTCTGTAGCCTTATTTTCTTTGTATACTACTTTTAAAGACTAAATATGTTTTACATTCATTTTTAAAGCAATTAATCAAGGGTTTACTGTTATTCCATTTACTTTTGTGTATATAGTGTTTACCTATAACAATAATAATAATAATAATGTTTAACATCAATGAACATTTTTTGGGAAAACCATCTGCATAAACCAAAACCTTAATCAAATTTAGGGATGGAATGTCAGTATCTATATTGTTACTTAGCCAACTGCAAAGGTCTTGCCAAAACATTTTTGTGACTGGACAAGAGAAAAATAAGTGTTCAATGGTTTCAGGCGCTTCTGAACAAAAAACACAAGGATCTACCTTAAATGAGAATTTTTCTTCGTAAAATGTCTGCTGCTGGATATGTATTATTGATTATCCTAAATTGCATATCTTTCATTTTTGGTAAAATTGGACATTTAAAATATTTACAGATTTTTTTTAATACATTATTTTCAAACTGTTTCAATTTTGATGGTGTATTAAAATCAAAAAATAATTTACTTTTTAAAATATGCCCAATTACTTTGTTGTTACATTTTCCACTGATCTCGGAATTACCCGGGTAAGAATTCCGATCACCGTTTCTCTAATGTCTTTGTTTTCTTTTTCCGTAAGACCCATCATTCTGAGATCCCACCTTCTCTTATACCTTGCATGCTCCAAGCATTACTGTCTCAGGGAGTTGTTCTCTTTTCTCATTTCTGCTACTTCCTTTTTTAGTTCGCCAATTTCTTCCGTATTCTCTTTTACCGCACATGCATTTTCTTCCATTTTCTTTTCAATTTTTTTTATCTGTTGATCTTGCTCGTCAACTTAATTAGAGTTTGAATTGCATCGAAAATTACTTCATTTGTTATTTCGTCAGATTGTCGACCTTTCAATTTGTCCTTTGCCTTTGTTTTTTTTGGATTTGGACTGGGTAGCTGTGTATGGTCATATTTAGTCTTGACATTTTCTTGGATCATATTTTCAATTTCCTCTTCATCACTGGCCTCTTCTAGGGTTTCTAGTTGTAATCATGATCCATAATATATCCCTGGTTCTCATCTGTCATCCACTTTAAAGGATATTGGGTGAAAAAACTTGCGTTGCTGCTGTAACAATTCAAAGTCACTTGACTACTACACTTGACTACTGTTGTTGTTTTTTTTGTTTTTTTAAATCAATATTTCAAAGTTAGGACATTTTCAAACTATTATTCGCAGAGCCTGCTTGAATGCAACCACTCACTCCGGCATCTTGAACCTTCCCCCGGAAACAATGATACACTGCATGGAGTGAAACCGGACACCGCGTGATGTCATGTGAAAAGGGTCTATTACCAGCTAAAACCAGCTTAGGCTGGTTTAAGCTGTTTTTCACAAGGGGTTGTAATTTGTTTTTCTTGACAGTACAGCACATATTTTAGGCTAAATATACTAGACTACCTCCAATTAAACATTTACTAACCTCTCATCTACACAAAAAGATGTAATTAAAATCCAAAACTTTTATAAACAAGAGCTCAGTAGCCATACGTTATGCTAACGTTACCTCTGCTAAGACGCTAACAGACTTTTTCCAGACTCTAACCATCTCCATAAAATATATATTCAACAGAAATATGTCAATTACCAGTAAGAAAAGAGTCAGGAACAGTTGTATGTAATATTTGCGTGCTTTTAGGGACTAAACTTACCTGAAATTGGTGAAAACAGCTGCATGAGAAGTTTTGTTGACTGTCAGATTGAGTGCTGTTGCTTAGGGATGGGGAGTCGACTCCAAAAGAGTCAATTCCTCGACTCTCAATAGACCTAGTGCCGGAATCGACTCAAAGACATCAATCGACTCCCAGAGTTGAGTTTGTTTTTTCAAACCCTCCAGAATGAAGCAGTTACACGCTACACTACAGTTATAATAATTCTCATTAAAATAATTCTCGAGCACGATGAACATCGAAGGAGCTTGCTTTGAATGCGTGCTCACGCGTTTTATGCTTTTGATTTTTGCGACCAAGAGCACTGGCTATTTGAAATAGTGCTGCGGGATTAAGTTTTTGCTTTCACATTATGAACAAGCAATTTTGGGGCGTACCTTGCGTGACCATCCGCTACGGCAGATTATTTCATTTACTCAGTGGCCTAGGCCTAACGTTACTCAATATTCAAGTATCAAACATTTATATTAAGAAGATATATAGGCTATTTTATGATTTTTAAAACGTTGTTTGTAGTCTCAATTGGGGTGTTTTTTTTCTTTGTTGATGAAATGCTACACTTTTTTCCATTAAATATTTTGATAATAAATTGATGTTTTAACTTTCTGTCTCCAAGATTGCAATGCAATTTTCTAAATTGTACGATTGAAATATGCTGTAAATAACTAGGCTAATAACTATTTTATTTTATTTTGAGTAATTGGAGATTCTAAAGTCAATTCCACCGACTCCAAAAAGCCTGGAACCGAACACCCCTACGTTCCATTTCCATGGCAACTCTCTCTGCTGCAATGTTTGAATGAGGCCCCATTTACACTAAAACTTTTTAGTTTTAAAACGCATAACTTTTGCTACGGTTACGCATTCCGTCCATACTGCCCAGAGTTTTTGAGCCCCAAAAACAGAGCATTTTAAAAACGTTGAAGAGGCAGAATCAGTGTTGGTTACATAAATTATTATATTAACTTATATTGATAACAAGTAATAGATTCAAAAGACCAAAGAGTCGTTAGATAGAGACAATTAAATATCACATTTAACAACTATAGTGAGATGAGATCCAGCAGTAGATCCTTGATGAACTGTCTGACGTGTGCTGCGCTCACCTGGGGAGGTGTGCTCAAAGCACACACTGCCTGGAGCTCAGACCTCCACATATGCTGCAGCGCAAGCCAGAGTGTGTGTGTGGTCACGTGATGTGCGTTTTCAGTGGTATAGTGTGGATGGAGAGCTTTTCAGAAATGCTGGATGAAACGCCAATGTGGACGTGGATCGTTTTTATTAAAAATCTGTGTTTTTAAACTAAACGCATCAGTGTAAATGGGGCCTGAGACTCGCATAACGGACACTTTAAAGTCACGCATCATTTTCATAAATAAACATTACAAACAATTCATAAATTTAAATAATAAGACTTGATACTAAATCTTGAATTTTAAACTTATACTTTAACAACCTGTTAAAGAGTCTTGAAGTATTTTTATACTAAACTTTGCTTTTGTTAATATGTATAATAACCAATATAGAACATCCTCGTAAAGTCATATTGAGAACGTTATTTTATGACTAAAAGAGGACCATGTGGGAACGTTCTGTTAATATCAGAAATGTTCTCTTTGTAACGTTAATATGTGACCTATATATAACTTCCTCCTAAAGTCATACTGGGAACATTATTATATGACTAAAAGAGAATGTTTTAAGAACATCCCTAAGGTTCTGTAAAGGTTATGGACTTTCATCACCTTTAGGGAACTTTTAGAGAACGTCGCCTCCTACCTAGGTACACAGCACAGCAAAGGCGAAATGACCAGGAAAAAAAAGAGTGGGCGGTGACTGAAAGCTGATAATTAAAAAGCGCTCTTTTGTCCATTCCTGTATTTAATGTGTTCACAATGTGTTCGTTTTTTTTGTCCTTTTTAAATCAGTAAGCATGCACGTGATGTATGCGATTATATTTGTTTATATTTGTTACGTGGTGGATGTTGCTCTCTCTCTCTCTCTCTCTCTCTCTCTCTCTCTCTCTCATTAACATGCTTAAATACTTGTGCTACATTCATTCATTCATTTTCTTTTCGGCTTAGTCCCTTTATTAATCTGGGGTCGCCACAGCGGGATGAACCGCCAACTTATCCAGCATATGTTTTACGCAGCGGATGCCCTTCCAGCTGCAACCCATCACTGGGAAAACTTGCGCTACATGACAAAATAAAAGCTTTTTTACTCCTTGTGTCTGAGTTTTAAGGTTTGGGACTCTGCTGAAGTCTGTTCCGAAATGAAAGCCTTAGAGTTGACATCATTTGCTACGGTTTTTAATGTTGCGTGACTCGCATTGACAGGTGAGAATCCGATCTACCTGCTTACACTGCAGACACGAGGGCACGGATCCGATTCATATTGGATAAATTTCCACATATGAACAAGGCCTGAATCTAATTTGAGTAAATCGGAATCCATGTGATTTGTTCCTGCTTACACGTACATGGGCCATATCCAATCTGTGCCACATGGGAGAAAGAAAATCGGAATTAGGTCACTTGAAGTGTAAATGCAGCCAAAGAGTGGGGACGTTAGCTCTTTGCATCAGTTGTTAATTGAATGTGGAGATGCGATACAACAATTTGTGGTTCATTCAGCTGTGGCAACCCAGAAAATGAATTAATTAATGACACTCACCTTGAGAGTGCCCCTCTGTCACGGAAAGAGTTCAGTCTTTGCTGTTCAAGGGTGGCCACTCGCTGTAATTCTGATGATGTGTCATCACATATGGACTGATCACTGCATTGGAAAAATAATCAAAAATAACAAAAGAGACTCAAAAACTATATAGATGTTTTAATCTGACATAAATGTGTGCATGCATGCAGAGGTAGGCTATTCAGAGCTGACCTCAGACCTGTAAGAATGATCCACAGAAGCATAGGACACACACACAAAGTACAATTTGTTTTATACTCAAGGCTGTTTTTGTATCCTCAGCCATCTTATCAAAACTGGTACAATCTACATCCAAACTGACAGCTTGCTAATACACAGAAGACTGTCTTGCATACAAAGGAATTTACTTAAAAATGCTGAACTGCTGAGCGAATCACTGGTACAATCCTCCCTACTCTTCAAGAACTGTACTTATCCAGAGCAAGCAGAAGGGCTGCCCAAATCACTCTGGACCCCTCACACCCAGCACACTGCCTCTTTGAACTTTTACCTTCTGGTCGACGCTACAGAGCAATGTGCACCAGAACAGCCCGACACAGAAACAGTTTCTTCCCTCAGGCAATCCATCTCATGAACACTTGAATGATAGTAATTATGGAACAACATCACTACTTGCTATACACTTTTTATACACATAAACACTTATTTAACAACATATTTTACATGCTAATTTGCACATAACAGCTGCTATTGTATATAGTAATATTCCTGTACATACACTTGTCAATTTGTATATTTGCATTCACTACAACTTTTATTTTTAAAATATATTTATTATCTGTTTTTTGTCCTGTCTCTGTAATTTTGTTGCACTGTAGAAGCTCTGTCACGAAAACAAATTCCTCATATGTGTGAACATACCTGGCAATAAAGCTCTTTCTGATTCTGATTCTGATTAAAAAGAAATGAAGTTCCTAACATTTGGGAGGAGGCTGATCAGTCAGGTGGGTCAGTCAATTATCATGTGTGTGTACATAAGTAGCGGTTTTTGCACTGTTTCAGTTGACTTATGTTCCGGCATTCGGCCCTGCCCTATCCCACGAAAACATGTCCCAAACAGACTTCAGCTATTTACCTCGGATAATGAATTCTCCATCTCTGCCGAGTCCTCCTCTCTTGCAGAACCGACGACCGGCTCCCCCAACCCTGGACGGAACTGCACCGAACACGGCCATCCTTATCTGCTTTCCTCTGCATCTTGGGGCCATAGCCCGCGATCTTCCCCTCCCCCAGCCAGCTGTCCTCGCACTACAGCCAGTCTGGCTCTTCCACAATCTCCCCAAAAAAAGGGATTCCTGACATTGCAAAGTGGACAGTCAATGGGTTATGTCACGCTCTCGCTACAGCAAACATTACTTTTGCCCGCAGACACTCCAAAGCCCAACTATATGCCCTTTACCTCAGCTCTCAAACCAGATAGCCTCCTTCCACTGCTCCCGCTCCTCTCCAAAAAGCTTCCAGTCGCCCATCCAGGAAAACCAGGCATAGTGGTCGGGCTGTGTCAGCCTCCAGCCCCTCTGGTCGACGCACACCCTCAACCCGCCTCTGCGGTTGCAGGCCACACGGACGTCAACAACCCCAAGTGGGCCATTTCCGCAGGTCTTTCCAGGTCAGTTTCCAGTTCCAGTTCATTCACTCGCTCCTCCAGGTGAGCCCCACCTCCTTCCAACAACAGATTTACTCCGTTTTTCCTCTATACCTACTTCCGCATCTCCTGTTCCTCATTTCTCTTTTCCAGCTTCCTTCCAAGTGAACCCTTGCATGAGGCCGCCTCCGCAACCGGGATCTGTGCTCAATTTTTCTCTGCCTCTTCCTCCACCTTCCTCCCTCCTGACTTTCAACGCAGAGTCTAGCGTGAGGCCGCCTCCGCACTCAGCGCCTGTCTCGGCTTTCCCTTCTGCCAACTGCCCTCCTCTTTCGTCAGCTTGTCCTCCATCGTACATGCTTTTCAGCGCTTTACCAGCTGCAACCCCATCCCACACCTCTGCTATGGATCCACCAGCAGTCTCCAACCTTCTCCGGTCTCAAATTCTTGCAGATTTGGATATAGACATGGCTTCCTTATTATCTCCCATCCCTCAAAAAGATACGCATCGATCACTGGATTGTGGTGCATTTTCTGTCTCACTCAAAGATCTGCCAGTTTTTTTCAAACCGCATTCTTACCCTGGCTGAATTTATAGTAGCATTTGCAAAATACACAGATATAATTTGTGCAGTTTTTTTTTCTAATTGTCGCAAGGCACAGCTGATCGATCCGTAAATCAAAATCAACCATCATTTTCTGCTAGCCCTCAAGTGTGCAATAGTTTTAATTTTCTCCGCTGCACAAGACAAAAGTGTCATTTTTTGCATGTCTGTAATTTTTGTGGTGGTGCGTATGCCCGCCCAGTGTGCCCAGTATATAAATCCTCTGCAAGAAACAATAAAGATCTTAAAGAGTATCTCTCCTCTCCTGTCAATGTCTCTCTCTTAGCTGCTGAACTTGAAAATCACCCTGATAAGCAGTTTACACACTACATTCTCTCTGGTTTGAGACAAGGCTTTAATCCCGGTCTAGACAGCCTCCCAGAGGCTACTTTCGTTTGCAACAATTTACAGTCTGCTTTATCATACCTGGAGATCATTGATTGCCTCTTAGCAAAGGAGGTGAATTCAAAATTTATGATTGGCCCGTTTGATTTCCCTCCATTTGAAATTTTTCACATTAATCCTATTGGCATATTTACCAGGTCATCGCCGAGAAAAAAGCACCTAATAATCGACTTATCAGCGCCTCACGAATGCTCCGTTCTGAGTATCAATAGTTTAAATCTCTGGCAGAATTCTGAATTCAGAATAGCCAAAACGGACATCAGCTCTGCCTTCAAAGTTATGCCAATAAACCCTGATTTTTGGCATCTATTCGGAGTGCTCTGGCAAGATAAATATTATTTTGCTGTCCGCCTGACCTTTGGGTGTAAAAGCAGCCCAAAAATATTTGACACTCTATCGGAAGCCCTGTGTTGGATTCTCACAAATAATTATAGCATACCTTACCTCATTCATTTTTCCTGCACTCATCGGCATAATCATACCTTAGACCTAATATTATCACATGGTATCGATATTGATAATGTTGAAGTTGTGCAGCAGAGTGATGACATTTCAGATCACTATTTAATCTCTTGTTTATTGTGCATTGATAGGTCTACAAAACCAGCTTCTATTTATAAATATGGTAGAACGATCACCGCTAGCACTAAAGATCACTTTGTCAGTAACCTACCTGATCTTTCTAATTTCCATAGCATTCCAGGCAGCCTGGAAGAGCTTGACACTGCAACTGAAACTATTGATTCTGTCCTTTCTAGCACGTTAGACATAGTTGCTCTGTTACACTTAAAAAAGATTAGGAAAAAAAATCTGACACCATGGCACAATGAGCACACACGTGCCTTAAAGAAAGCAGCCCGGAAAATGGAACGTAGATGGAAGAAATCAAAACTAGAGGTTTTTCATCTGGCCTGGAAAGAAAGTATACTTAACTTAAGAAAAGCTTTAAAGTCTGCCAGATCTGCTTATTTTTCAACTTTAATAGAAGAAAATAAACACAACCCTAGGGTCCTGTTTAACACAGTAGCCAATCTAACTAAAAATAAAGGATCAACATTCACTTCTCAACACAGCAGTAATGACTTTATGAATTTTTTCACATGCAAGATTGATGATATCAGAGATAAAATAAGCACCATCAATCTGCCTCCTACAGCTTCGTCCCAATTAGAGCACTGTAGACCGTTAATGGATAAACTTCAAACTTTTTCAGCAGTAGGTGAGGAAGAACTTATCAGAAGAACTGTCTAAACTGATAAATTCGTCCAAATCAACAACGTCTATGCTAGATCCTATACCGACCAAATTATTAAAACAATTGTTTTCAGAAGTTTCTGAACCTGTTCTTAACGTTTTGAATTCTTCCCTACTTTTAGGATATGTTCCAAAAACTTTTAAACTAGCTGTTATTAAGCCTCTTATTAAAAAACCACAGCTTGATCTTAAAGAAATAGTAAATTATAGAAGCATCTCAAACCTGCCTTTTCTATCAAAGATACTAGAAAAAGTCGTATCTGCTCAACTATGTTCCTTCCTACAAAGAAACAATATTTATGAAAAATTTCCATTTGGATTTAGAGCATTTCATAGCACAGAAACGGCACTCCTAAGACTTACAAATGACCCCCTTCTGTCGCCCGATCGTGGCTGTATTTCTCTCTTAGTGTTATTGGACCTCAGTGCTGCATTTGATACAATCGATCATAATATTCTCCTTCGTAGACTTGAAAATTATGTTGGTATTACAGAAACTGCAATGGCCTGAGTCAGGTCTTATCTATCTGAACGTTATCAATTTGTATCAGTTAATGAAGAAGCATCATACAGATCAAAAGTACACTGTGGGGTACCACAAGGCTCACAGTTCTTGGTCCCTTACTTTTCACACTATATATGCTACCGCTAGGCGATATCATTAAAAAGCATGGAGTTAGCTTCCACTGTTATGCTGATGATACACAACTTTATATCTCCTCTCAACCTGATAATATGTATGAATTTACTAAATTAACAGATTGTAAAACTGACATAAAACAATTGGATGACTAATAACTTTTTATTATTAAATTTAGATAAAACTGAGGTCTTGCTTATTGGACCCAAAAACCTCACACAAAAAAACCTAGAACACACCCCCGGTCTTCACTTACACCGATCACTTCCGCAGCTGCAGCCCGTTCACCTCAGTAATTGTTTGGACTATAAATATACCCTGCACCCGTCTTGTCTTTGCTCTGTCGTTATATGTCTTCTTGTTTCCATTGGTTTTGATGGTATGGTTTTTGCTCATGTTATGTTTTAGTCCCGGTCTTAGTTTGTTGTTTTGTTTATTGTTATTTTGTTACTTTGTTTTTTCCCTGATGTCCTGTTTTTGCACGATGTCTCATAAATAAACTGCACATGGATCCTACCTTTTGTCCCGTCTCCGATACCATCACGTGACAGAACGACAGAGCCAGATATGGATCCAGCAGTTGATGAGATCATCAGACTCCGGCAGGATGATCGCTCCGTTGAGCGATCCATTACGGAGTTTTTGGACTTGGCCCCGAGAAGCAGTTATCCAGACTTACTGCTGATGATGTTTTTTAGAGCAGGACTTTCAGACCCAATTCGTCCTCATATGCCAGCCTATGAGGAGGATTGTGGTCTATATTTTTTTATGGAGTTTGCCCTTTTGTTGTCGGGCTCTCCCCTCACTATTTCTGTTTTGGAGGAGGAGGAACCCCAGCAGAACAATAGGAGGAAGGCGAAACTCAAACTCCGTTCCTATCCTCGTCGGCCAACGTCACGATACGGCTTTTCTGATCCCCAGGAATGGTTGGCAGAGCTGTGTGACCCCCCAGTGCTGCCAGAGCAGCTGTCTGGGTGTCATGAGAAGCCGGAATACCACCTGAGTTCCAGGAAGAGATTTCAGAGTCGTGTGACTCCCCAGTGCTGCTGGAGCAGCCACCTGAGTGCCAGAAAAGGCTGTATGAGGCTTGTGATTCTTTAGTCCTGCTGGAGTTGGAGGAACTGCCATTATTTTCTGAATCAAAGTCTCCTGACCCGCTGGAGTTAGAGGTACCGCCGGAACTTCCTGAATTAAAGCCTTCCGACTCACTGGAGCTCGATGAACAACCAGTGTTTCCTGAATCAAGGTTTCCTGACCAGCTGGAGTTCGATGAACCATCAGTACCTCCTGAATCAAAGTTCCTCGACTCGCTGGAGCTCGATGAACAGTCAGTGATTCCTGAGTCAAAGTCTCTCGACTCGCTGGAGCTCGATGAACAACCAGTGTTTCCTGAATCAAAGTTTCCTGATCCGCTGGGGTTCGGTGAACCGCCAGTACCTCCTGAATCAAAGCCTCCTGA
>CAIGQV010018344.1:8800948-8820795 GCA_903798115.1 Danio jaintianensis | reverse complement strand
CTGCCAGTACCTCCTGAACCAAAGCCTCCTGACTCACTGGGGTTCGGTGAACCGCCAGTACGTCCTGAACCAAAGCCTCCTGATCCGCTGGGGTTCGGTGAACCGCCAGTACCTTCTGAACCAAAGCCTCCTGATCCGCTGGGGTTCGGTGAACCGCCAGTACGTCCTGAACCTAAACCCCCAGACATACCACAGCTTCATGATCCAGATCCGCCTGAATTCCATGCTCCAGGTCCTCCACAGCGTCATGCTCCAGATCCGCCTGAATTCCATGCTCCAGGTCCTCCACAGCTTCATGCTCCAGATCCGCCTGAATTACATGCTCCAGGTCCACCACAGCTTCATACTCCAGATCCGCCTGAATTCCATGCTCCAGATCCACCTGAGTTCCATGCTCCAGGTCCTCTGCAGCTTCATGCTCCAGATCCGCCTGAATTCCATGCTCCGGGTCCTCCACAGCTTCATTCTCCAGATCCGCCTGAATTCCATGCTCCGGGTCCTCCACAGCTTCATGCTCCAGATCCACCTGAATTCCATGCTCGGGATGCCGGGAATATTCTGTCGCGTCTGGAATCCGCTCCTTAGGAGGGGGGTACTGTCATGTTCACCAGCGATCAAGGACTTCAGAGATCGCTGGTGAACTACATATCATAACGAACTACATTTCCCAGCATTCCGTCACACACCCGGTCTTCACTTACACTGATCACTTCTGCAGCTGCAGCCCGTTCACCTCAGTAATTGTTTGGACTATAAATATACCCTGCACCCGTCTTGTCTTTGCTCTGTCGTTATATGTCTTCTTGTTTCCGTTGGTTTTGATGGTATGGTTTTTGCTCATGTTATGTTTTAGTACCGGTCTTAGTTTGTTGTTTTGTTTATTGTTATTTTGTTACTTTGTTTTTTCCCTGATGTCCTGTTTTTGCACGATGTCTCATAAATAAACTACACATGGATCCTACCTTTTGTCCCGTCTCCGATACCATCACGTGACAGAACTATGAAAGACCTCAATTATTGTACCAATACCTAAAAAAGCTAAGCCAGAATCTTTAAATGATTACCTATTGCCTTGGCCTCGTTGGTCATGAAGGCTCTTGAAAAAGAGATAAAAAGTTACATAACGATGGTTGCCAGACAGCTTTTAGATCCATTGCAGTTTGCATATCGCACCAGAAGAGGTGTAGAGGATGCAAAACTGTTTTTGTTGAATGCTCTTTGTCACCATTTGGATACTAGTGGAGCTTTTGCACAGCTTTTGTTTGTAGACTTCTCATCTGCTTTTAATTGTTTCAAACCTATTATTTTAGGGAAGAAACTCATCACTTAGTTTAATTTAAACCAAAGTATAGTCTTATGGATTATGAATTTCTTAACATGCAGGAAACAAAGGGTTAGGGTAAACGGGGTACTATCCAACATCATTAATATTTCTACAGGCTCTCCACAAGGCTGCATACTTTCTCCTGTTATTTTCATATTATATACAAGTGATTGTCAGAGTACACAGGAAAATAGGTACATGGTTAAATATGCAGATGATACTGTGCTTTTATCTTTGCTTTCTCATCAGACCAGGAACATGGTCCAGTCTTCCATGTACATGTAAAGACATGTAAAGACATATTTAATTGAGTGAGTGGAGGGCCATGTGAATCTGCCATTATATGTCTTTGAAAACAGGTGATAGGTTAAGCCAAAGGGGTCATAAAAGAGCACTTGGGGATACAATGAGAACCATCTGTGTCAGAAAAGCATGAAATGTATACAACATATGTTTGTAAAGACACATACTGTAAGAGAGAGAAGTGTCCAGTTTAGATGTTTGAAAACAAACACTAGTCATGATTGCCAAATTTGAACTCTATGTGGAAAAACAGTTATGAGTACATTAGATCTTTACATCATAAGGACCAACAAGAACAGGGGGCTTTAAATTGGGGTCGTAAAGTACTAGGACCTGTTGAACTGTAACTGTTGAACCAAGAACCAGCTGTGAAAACACAAAGGTGGGAGGAAGCAAGGATAAAGGGTATAGCAAATTTGAGGGACATCAGATTGTCCTGGGGTGAGACTAGAGATGAGTCTGCTTGTGGACGTCTCTGCTTTTTTGGAAAATATTCCAAGTATATTTTTCTGATATTCATAACCTCCAGACTAATTTGATTCATCAAGAGAAAAGCCAGAAACCACGACAAATGGTGCCCAAGGAATGTGGGGCTGAAAAGGAGCAGGACTGGTGTTTCTGTGCATGCTGGACTGGAGAAAAAGCACAAATATGTGGCCACAATAAAAAAAAAACGGTAAGCAATTTTATGCTTATAAGTTTGTGTTTTTTCTGTCAGGACCTGCTTGTAACGGTAAAGACACTTGATCTGTTTCTCCAGCTTTAAAGAACTAAAAGTAAACGTAAAAAAAATATATAAAAAAGAAAAAAGGGGTTTTGAATACCAGAAGAAAAAGAGTAATTTTCCATGCAAATGATCTGTGTTTTCCTAAGAGGGCCTTGACGGATAGGATAAACATTAACTAGTAACTGTTACCCATATTTGGGAAATTTTAATGATGTTAAATATGCATAGAGCATTTATAAGTTTTAAGAGAGAGTCCTTAATGTGTGGTGACAGTTAAGACATTGACGCAGATTAAAGTAGAGAGATGAGCACAAAGTCCTACGATACCACTCTGTTATAGGTGAAGCAGAGGCCTGCATGGGTTGGCAAAAATCCTGTGGTTACCGCTCTAAGGTTAGAGGCAGCTCGGACAGGTCACTCAAGAGGACTGTAGTGTAGTGTATTTATTTAATTGTAAGTGTTGGTGTGCCTGCCTGCTTTGGGCTGAGGCAAAATAGTCCATATTGGTTTGCAGAGAAGGCTCCCTTCCTCCTCCTTGACTGGAGCGAGAGCAGGGGATGCAGCTCATGTTACACTGAGTGGGAGTGGACTGGAATTCCTGACATAGCAACAGGTGGAAGACTGTCTGCCCCAGGATGGGGGTAAGAGAGAGATTAATGGTGTCCGTGTGTGAAAAATAAATAGATGCTGTCTATTTACAGCACAGAGCAGAGGAGAGCCAAAGAGAGAATATCAAACAATCAGATAAAATATTAAGATAGACTTTAACATAATAATAATAGGTAGAATAAAAGGTATTAAATTAATAGATATATTATAAAGTAGTACAGTAAGATTAGTGAAATAAGGAAATACAGATAAGAGAGTAAGATATTATATAGTTATATTATAAAAAAAATGGAACTAAAATCAAGTCCTTTTGAAGCTATACTAATGAATATTAAGAAATATAAAAAGGAAAGAAAATAATAGAATAGAAATAGAAATAGAAAAAAAGAAGTCCAAATATTGTTTATTAAATAGAAAAGAGATGTTTAAAATATATTAAAGTTGTCATCTGTCTCAAAGTCAGCTACATGCTGTTATCTGAGTTATCTATTTGTAGTAAAGTACAGTGATTCAGATGAAAATCATAGAAGCTGGGTAAATGTTAAAGAACATGATAGAGTGATTTAAAAATGTTATATTTAAGAGTTTATGGAGTAAGAAGGTAACTGATAATTAAGCATTGCATTTCAAAAATGAAAAATGGTTTTAGTAACTAAATATGTGAGTTCAATTAATAATTGTTCAATTAATGGGCTATAGCAGTAATGATTTTGAACAGTTATACCAGATATTAGGCCACCATGTAGTATTGTTGAATTAAAACAGATATGGAAAAACAGGTATGGAAATGAGAAATTAAACACTCAAATATGTGGCAGAGAAAATAAAGATAAAATAATGACAAATGGCAAACGGAAGGAACATTTGACACAAGCAGTGAGAAAATAGAGTATGGAAAATGTTAGAGAAATTAAAATACAATGTTAAAAGGACCAGCTAGTAAAGAAACATTAGCATAGATTAGGAGAAATGTAAAGTAAAACACAACCTGAAGCTAAAGAAAAAAAATTGGAAGAACATTAAAGAAATAGAAAATTAAGCTGTGGCGGACCTGCCAGTGTGGCTTCAGCGTCGCCATGGAAACGACTCCCTCACCGTCATCACCGCTCCTCACGTGCTGATCAGGGACAGCTGCTGCTCGTTGGAAGGGGAGTATTTAACAGACGCCGTCGTGGAAGACGACGAGCATGATGACAGCAGGAAACCCGCTGAGTTCTCTCCTTCCACTGAGCACCCTGATCGGCACTTCAAACAGCACCATCACTGGACCCTTGGACATTGAATTCACCGCCTTGCACATCCCAGCGCACTTATCCTTTGCTCCACTCCCTCAATAAACACCCCTACGGGGATTTCCACTGCCTCTCTGTGTCCGTGTGATCTCTCACCTCGTTACATAAGCATATTTACATATGATACAAATGATTGAGATATAGTAAAAAAAAGTTGATAAACAGCAAAGAGAATAAAATAGAGGGGAGGAGTCTTCATTTGATGGAGGAAATATGGGAAAGAGGAAAAAGACATTTATTAAGTCATGAGCTAAATTGTATATATTAATTAAGAGGACATAGGGATGGACTTTGGGGGACTGTAGTCTCTAACCTACCGAGTGCACTAGCAAATGGAAAAACACAATGGACAAACTTTTGGCTGTGGACATTTGTGATAGCAGTGATGCAGGCACTGCATTCCCAGGATTTACTGAGGACTAAAAGGCTACTTATGTTCAGAGACACTAAAAAGAGGCAAACAAGAGAAAGATGAACTGATTAAACAAGAAAAAAGTGCTTCACCAGACATTTGCATCAGCTGATTGAAAGAAAGAAGCCAGCACAAAGAGAGAATGGGAAACACTGATAGAGTCTGGACACCACAAAAAAGACTGCAGCACCAATCTATGAACCAGCTGTCTTTTCAGGGTGCGAGGAGGGACAATCTGACAGGCCACCTTAAAGCAGCAGACCTATAGTCCAAATTAAATATAAACTGATCACTCAGTGGCCAAATTAAGGACAAAAGTGTAGCTACCCATCCTTGCTTCAAATCAGACTCCTGTCAATTGGATAGAAAGAGAAGTACCATGTAAATTGTAAGAATTTTTTTTATATGAAAATTTACGATGAAACATTAAATGTATCCAGTTGAAATGATAGTTAAATAATTTTGGTTAATTGTCATAGGTTTAATCATAAAGGTCCTTGAACATAGAAGGATAAAGTACAATGCATGGTGGTGACTAAAGAAAAAGAGACACTTTTTGATAACTTAAGAAATAATTTGTATTAGAAATTTTGATGGAATTAAGTATTTAAGTAAAAACTAAGGAAATATCTTAGGATAATCTTGTCTTATGAATGGCCTAAATCAAGATTGGATATTGAAAACATGAAAGTGATTAAAATCTAGAAAAAAATAATTTATACTTAAAGAAGAGATTAGAACTAGAACAAAAATTGAAATGAACTCACAGTACATAATAGGTCAAAAAGTAACTGTCACAGCCACACACACAAAGGAGAGAAGGCAGGGATTACTTTGTGTATTTATTGTGGAGCATGCACAAACAGTGGGTAAACAGGTGAGCGGTGCAACGGGTTGAAGGCTTTCTCAAACATTAGTCCAAGAAAGCAAGCTTCAAAGGAGCACAGGAGAGATCGGAGCAACAGGGAGAAGATCCAAGAAATAAAGACCATCCAACGTTGATTCCAGCCGGTGAGTAAGTGAATGAGGTGAGTATTTATATGGAGTGGGTGATTGCAGGTGTGGGTGATTAGAACTCTGGTGATTGTTCACGGGTGTGGTGGATGGTGACTGTGTATAGTGACTGGAACTGAGGGAACGTGCAGAGGGTGTGACACTACCCCCCCCCCTCCACGGGTGACTCTTGGCACCCTAGATCGGTGGCGGGGGCAACCTTGGGGAGCTGGGCGATCTGGGTGTTGTTGATGGAATTCCTTGAGGAGAGTACGATCTAAGATATCATTGGCTCAAAATTCTGCAAGAAAAAAACTTTCAGTAACAGATCCAGTGTCTAACATGCAGGGAACTAACACCCCACCCACACTAACAGTTACATGGGGGCAAGGAGATAACAGAGGGGCCAATTGGTCCCCCACAGGAAAAGCAAATCTGAGCCAAAAACATATCCTTCTGAACGGTGGCTCCGAAGAACTGAAGGTTCTAGTTTTCCTGAAAACTAACTGAGGGCTGCAACCTTGATGATACAGGCTGGAAAGGGCATTGAAGGGATGAATTTATCCTAGATGACACATATTGAGAATTACATTCTCGACCATAATGGCCAGGCTGTTGGCACTTCCTACAAATCACTAAACCCCGACTAACAGCAGTGGTAGAAGACTGAAATTTTCTAGGGGGATTCTGAAGTAAAGTCACATTATGAGTTAGTTGATCAAGCTGCTCTTGTTACCGTTTTAGCATTTCTTTCAGCTTAACTAATTCATAGCCTGCAGATGACGTAGACCCATAAACCCATACTGAAACCCAGAAGAGGTAGAAAAACTATGGCCCCTAGAACTCCAAGCCATACCCTCCTGTTCCTATCTAATGGCTTCCCCTCTAACGTCAAGTAATGTTGCCCCAGGATGTTGACGTACAAACAGTTTCAGTTCCCTAGGAAGAGCAGAATCTAAAACGTACTCAACGAATTGGTAACGTAAAAGTGTTTCAGAATGAGGCATACCATTTGGGGCACTTTTAATTACTTTTGACATTAAACCAAGGAGGGCATGTGAAATGTCCTGCAGTGTTTCCCCTTCTTGTTGTTGCCGTTAAAAAAGAAATTCTCTTGCAAAACAATGTATGAATCTGGACAGCCATACAACTCAGAAAGTATCTGATTAACTTTCTCAGGATCCTCCCGATGTTCCCGTGGTCTGTATTTTATTTCCTCCCTGGCCTCCTCTTCTAAGTGATCATAGAGGAAGTGCGGTTTATCAATACTGGCTAAGTGACGTGAACGCATTCGTCTTTACCTCTTCTAACCAGTCACTCAATGAAATTCCGATGCGGCCTCAAAAAATAGGACATTTCCTTTCTCTCGGAACATAAATCAACCTTTCTGTCATTACTGAATTACCACTGGAGGAAGACCTTGATCCCATATCAGACCCTAACCCCCCATCATTAAGCTCAGAGGACACAACACTAGGACTTGCCTGAACCTCAGATCGTTCTTGACGTAGACATTTATTATCAGCCTTAAGCTGGGCCACCAAGTCTCGCAATTGCTGCATCTCATCCTCCATAATGACAGTCTAAACCAAGACAGAGAGGGGGAAAGTACAAAACAATGTACTTGTGCTAGCTGTTGTGTCCAAATTAAAACACACAATTCACATAGAGAGAAAAAAATAATAATAATAATAAAATAAAATAAAACAAAATTTGAGTCACGTCTTTGCATATCACCAAATGCAGACCCTGCCGACTATGCCAAGATTGTAACGCTTGGCTATAAGATATTGAAATAATACCCGACTACGACACCTAGGTTATTACCCAGGAACATATAAAGAAACACTTGTTTGATTAACACAAAAGTTACAACAATATGAAGGACCCTGCTGGTTCGTATTTGATTCAAGACAGAGATGTGACTTACAAAAAAATACACATTTATTAATTCACACCATGGTATACTCAATATTTAAAAAAAAACATTTAAAATGGTCTCATCACAATTACCAATTAAATACCCACAGTCACAAAGAGACCGCAATAAATGACACCAGAATATGGGGGAAAACTCCACACAGCAAATCAGTGTATAAAAATGATTAAAGCAAGTGACAAATCAAACCCAAATCACCCAAAATCACAAAAGATAAGTTCAAAATGCAGCGTAATGATCAAATTAAATATCTATAGATCTTAGATCAGGATCAAAATAGTGATGGCAACGCTGTCAGCTGTGCACAAAAATAGTGATGAGGAGTAACCACAGCCGAAGACAGCAGTAGATGAGACAAATTTGAAAGGCAGCCACAAATAAATTATATGAAACAACAGCTAGCACCTTCAGGCCGCACCTCCTAGGTGAATTTCATAGGCTAGAGCAGACTTTGCGAACGGCACTCGTCACTTCATGCACACACTTTCCTGAAGAAGGCAAACAAGAGATTAAAGAGAACGGGTTCCGACCACGGAGGCTTCACATGCACTCGAGAAATTGCACGCAATGCTCACACAGATGCCTTTTACAAGGTTGAATATCCACACGCTCCCAGTAATGAGCTTTGTACACAATAAAACTAAGTGCTGACGCCAATAGGTGTGCCCTGCCTTTGGTGTGTCACCACAAGATTCTAAAAATAAAACCTGTTACACTCGCATATAACCTTGCATATAACCTCATGGAATGTTTAGCGAACATGTCTAATACATTGCAAAGAAGAATTTTGGTCTTTTATGAAGAAACTAACTGCCATGTGCAAAGCAATATCTGTGCAGGGAACCAGAAAGGAGACATGTGAGGAAGCAGAGACAAAGGTTCAGTTATTCCGGTGATCGAGTGTATCTAAGAGTGCTTTGGGGAAAGTGGAATGAGCCCAGGAGAGAAGGACCACATTGGGTCATGAGGACATCTCCAACTGCAGTCCAAGTGGGGAAAATGCAAACTGGCATCATCAGAACAATGACAAGTCTATCAACAAATTTCAGGCCAGAATGAAAGAAAGAAAAATTTTAATCGCAAATATAAACCAAACTGTGAGTCAAAAACCAGATAGTGATAACTATTCTGATAGTTCACATGAAGCCTTGGGTGTAAGTGCTAGTCAACCTCTACCCCAAAAAGGTGGTTCTCTACGATGCGCAAAGTAAATGGGCTGAAGATCAACTTGTTCTACTTATTATGTGTTTTGTTGGTAGATTAGAATAGTGTGTAGTGAACATGTATTATGATTATGTATGGTTATTCTTTGATTTATTTATTCTTTGATTCTTTGAAATAACTGTGACCCCCACAAGCAAATGTATAACCTCATGCATGCTCAGGCTTAAAACACTACCTCCTTTGATATAACAGCAAAATAGAATCAAGTCTTTTACTGTGTTCTTGTCAAGACGTTGCAGATGTTTGGTTTGGTTCTATTCAAAAGTGCGATTACATGATCTGGTCATTGGTAATAATACTGTGACATATATTTGACATTAGGTAGTATAGCTTAGGGCTGAATCATGAAGTTGCACTATGGGTAAAAACAATGAATGTGTGGCTTTAATAAGCCACAGAGGAGGGAAATGAAGAAGATTTTAATTTTCTAAACATATTTAATTGGGTGAGTGGAGGGCCATGTGAAACTGCCTTTATATGTCTTTGAAAACAGGTGATAGTTTAAGCCAAAGGGGTCATTAAAAAGCACGAGAGAAGACTTGGGGATACAATGAGAACCATCTGTGTCAGAAAAGCATGAAATGTATACAACATATGTTGAAACTGTCATGTATGTTTGAAAAGACACATACTGTATGGGAAAGAAGTGTCCAGTTTAGATGTTTGAAAACAAACACTAGTCATGATTGCCAAATTTGAACTGTATGTGGAAAAACAGTTATGAGTACATTAGATCTTTACATCATAAGGGCCAACAAGAAGAGGGGGCTTTAAATTGGGGTCGTAAAGTAGTAGGCGCTGGGAGAGGCCTGTTAAACCAAGAACCAGCTGTGAAAACACAAAGGTGGGAGGAAGCAAGGATAAAGGGTATATCCTCAAATTTGAGGGACATCAGATTGTCCTGGGGTGAGACTAGAGATGGGTCTGCTTATGGATGTCTCTGCTTTTTTGGAAAATATTCCAATAAAGTATATTCTTCTGATATTCATTACCTCCAGACTAAGTTTGATTCATTAAGAGACAGAAACCACGACAGTCACATGTTAAGTGGTCAGTTTGTATCTCTCAGTATTTGGCCTTTGGTCACATGGTCAAGAAAGATACAAAAGAGTTGGTAAACTTTACTCTGCCTCTTTTCCTGCTCTGCACTTTTCCTGCTCTGTCTCTCTCCCACCCCCCTCCCCCTGTCTCTCCCTCTCTCTCAGGTAACTTTATTTTACATTTAAGCTGGGTACAATTAATATCATATGTTTTTTATCATTTCATGTTTTGTCATTTCATACAGTTATTTTGTAACTAATTCAGTTGTAACCATAGAGAATTGTCATTAAATGATTTCATTTTCAAGAATTTGTGAATTACTTTTGATTTAACATGAGCACTTAATTGCTCCATTTTTAGCTATTATTACTGCCCTTATTTCTGTTTCTGGTATGAGATTGCAGGAGGATGGTTTGACTAGAAATGTACAGTTTTTCACCATCATACTGATGGCAGAACTACAGTTTGAACCGCTGAGTTAAAATACCAGTCTTACAGTTGGTGCCGAAACCCAGGATCCTTTGCAGTGAGTTTTCTGAAATTTACTTTAGCCGGTCTTAGCTGGATTTTTCACAGCTGACCTGGTGAATTGATTAAAATTGGCCTTATAACCACAAAAGTGGGTAAGTCTGCTTTTATTGTTCTTCCATTTGCTTAAATTGCACGAAACTGAAATTACAAGACTGTAATTCATTTCAATAGTTCAATTTGGTAAATTTCAGATTATCTCCTCAAGGATGGAAGGGTTAATTTCTAAAGATGATGATGCATTGTTTGCTTCATGGACCAAAAAGTTGAACCTACACTGTGCAAACTTATCAAAGAAGGACTTGAGTTAACAAGCTCAGAGTCTACATTGTTTGCATGGTGGGATGTAATTGGCAAAAATGGAAAGAAATAAAAACGAGGTGATACAATTGAAGCTCTAAATTACATGTGTTATTCAAGACTGCTAGATTTAGAATTTGATGTTCAAAAATCAGAGGCAGAAAAGTCAGAGACAAAAAATTTTTATCTTTAGTTACAGCTTGATAATTTACTAGCTGAACAGTGCAGAAGTCAAAAAGACACCATAGCAGATTTAAAAGCTATTCTAAAAGCACAGTTTGTGTCTTCCAAAATGATTAACAGCAGTGGGATTGAAAAGCATGTTCACTTTTCAGATGAAGTTACTTGTAATATATCTGAAATAATTTGTTCAGAGGCCGTAGCTCAAAAATTTTTGCCTGTTTCAGCTCTAAGGGTGATGCAGCACCAAAATAGCGCAGCCAAGATGCATGGTGTAGAAGCATTAGAGAGTCTTAATAATCCTCAAACCTCAGATGATTACAGCAATCAACCCTCAGGCGAACAAAACAGGCTTTGCATGTCCTGTAATAAAATAGGCCATAGAGAGGAAAAATGCTGGACATCGGGGGAGGAAAGACCTCCACCATATTTTCTGAAAAAAAAAAAGGAAATCACTTAAGAGCAAAAAAATCGATGGTCTTCACGTAACAAAAACTCATCTGTTAATAACACTCTTAGTGAACTAACTGCATTGTTAATACAAGGCCTGCAACTGTTAACTTCCTTTGCTGGCGGCTTAGCAGCCTAATAGCATTAAAGTTAATATTTACTGATCCTGTTTGCATTTCCACACTTTTTATTGTGTTATACACATTTTCATTGCCATAGAACACAATGGTTGTTTGTGATACTAAATGTACACATAGACTGAGTAATTCTTTAAAACATGATTTTCTTACTGTAAGTGTAAATAACACTTAGGTCTGAGGTTTTAGAGGCCACAGATGCATTCTAGACCATGTCATGTATAAAAATGGAATTAACTGTATGCTAAAATTAATTAATTTTAAGGTACTTGTGTTTCTATGCTGGATGAATCTCATCTCCTAAAAGTGGAAAACTGTGCTATATGACACCACCAGGTCAAAATGAATTTCCCCAAGGGGATTAATAAAGCTTTAACCTTAACTTAAACTACGCTCAATTAATTCTGGACAATTGATTATTCCCAGAATATCAAAATCAACCATAGGCGGTAGATCTTTCTCATATCTGTCACCTAAACTCTGGAACAGCCTTCCTAGCACAGTTCGGGAGACAGACACACTCTGTCAGTTTAAAACTAGATTAAGTCAAGTTGAGCTTTAGGCTCAATCCCAATTCTACCCCTTAGCCCTTCCCCTTCCCCCCTTGTTCACGTGAAGGGGTAGGGGTGTCCCAATTCTCTTTAGCTTGAAGGCATAGGGCTAAGGGGAAGGGCTAGATAGCCCTAGAAACTGAGATTTTTCAGGACCACACTCAAAACCAAGTGGTACAAAAATTTCCCAGAATGCACCATTTACAAACGCAGCATAGCTGCACACGGAAGTCAGAAGATGCACAAATTAGTATTTTTTGTCATTATTACACCAAACAAGCATATGTTTTAATACATTCATAACCGGGTTCGTGTTTTACTGTCATGCTTTAAAAAAATGCTAAAATCTATAATCTATAATCCTGTATAACTCTGTATAATAATAACTCCTGTTTAGTAGTCCCACAACATACTTTCACAACTGACACTCGAGTGCCCTGTCAGAAAAGTCTAGTGGCTGGTAATGACCTTTTTAAAGTGTGCGGTATAACGTTAATGTTGTTTTCATGTGTTTACATAGATGAATATGGCCACAGTGTAAATACACAGTACAGTTATCTTATTGCCACATTATATAGTTATGATAACATGTTATTGTTGCCTTCAGTGATTTCCTGAAGATAAATACCAAAAAATAACGCAACTGGAATATCTACAGCAGTCGCGATCGTCGATCTCATATAAAGTAAGAGCTCGCGATGACATGTGATGACATGTGCAGGTGTTGTAGTGCTTTGTGTTATAACAGCCTGTGGGAAGAAGCTGTTGAGTAGTCTAATACATTGAAACCTTCTTCCTGATGGCAGCAGCTGGAAGAGACTGTGGAAGGGATGAGTAGAGTCTTTCACAATACTGCTAGCTTTGTTGGAGCACCATGAGAGGAAAATGTCCTGAATGGAGGATAGAGGGGCACTGTTTCATGAAAATCTGTATAAAAGCAGGAACATGGACGCATACGATTCAGATTGTCTAGGGGAGACTTCAGGTTGTCCTGAAGGGCTGTTTTTAGACATCTCGGCTTTATGTTTAATAAAATCTATTTTCTGGTATCCAAAACCTCCAGTCTGATAGTGTCTAATTGATGAGAAGGTCGGCAACTACGACAGTCTTAAGGGGTTGGCCCTTAGCTTGGCTCATATGCTTCTGTGCTTACCGCGCTTGCGTGCTCTTTTACACCACTTTCGGCACTGACTTGTGCGGGTAGTATCTGATGGAGTGGGTGCGGTCTCGAGGTTTGGCTCTAGCAGTAAACAAAGGCCTTTAGCTTCTCAGTCGTTGCTGGCGAGAGTTTGTGTATGTATCCACTGCCGATTTCCAAAAGGCTTTTGTACCTTGTTGATTTTCTTGTGAATCTGTGGTGAACTGACAGTATTTGAGGACGAACTGACAACATTAAAAGACATAAAAGCACCGTTTTGTGGGCCGCGGTTGTATTAAAGACACATCTCTTTGAATTAGCATACACAAGACACAAATGCTTTAGAAATCCAAATCCTTTGAACGGCATCTCCGCTTATGTTAGTCTTTTTTTCATTATCCTGAGGTCTCCATAATCCTAGACCAGGCCGTATCCTGAGCAGATGCTGTGGTGGTCGTGGAGGAGTGGAGAGCATAAGACTGATTCCTAAAAGACCCCGGTGAAAGACGAGTCTCCACATTGATCCCGTGGGCCAGCCTGAACACCCACCAGTGATCTACTCTCACCTGCAGCTTTTCCACGATGGACGCCCAGCGTTCTCCAGCCTTTGGTGCCTAGACTGCAGCTCTGCACAGGAAGTTTGGCCAGAGGAGAAATGGTCGTGCCTAACTGAGCCTGGTTTCTTTCAAGGTTTTTTCTCCTTCACTTTCGTCAATTGGTGAAGTTTTGTTCCTCGCCATTGTTGCCACTGGCTTGCTTGGTTTTGGAACTTTTGGGACTTGTGGAGCTATGCATCGATGGATTTGCTCTTCAGTGTTTGGACTTTCAGCAGTGAAAATTAAACCATACTAAAATGAGCTAAACTGAAATTCAACTCTGAAAACTGACCTGACATAGTTTCAATTTACTAGAATCTACATTGTAAAAGTGCTACATAAATAAAGATGAATTGAATTGGTATGTATATATGTTTATATATTTATACAACAGTTCTGTCTGGTTCTCGGATCTGATTGGCTGATAGCCGTGCAATATTCCCGTAATAACAGCACTCGTACAACCTCCTCACCCTTGTGTATTACTCTGAGTGACAGCAGATGAATAAACTCACTACAGTTTGACAAATATTGCAGCTGTTGGACAACATACTGTGCTTTTGAGGGTTTTTTAGGCTAGAATGTTGTTATTTCAAACATCCTTGCGCCTTCAACATAAACACAAAAACACAGGACGGCGTGAGAGGGTGGCCAGGGAGGAGTCTTAGGAGGGAGGAACCAGGAGAGGAGCTGGAGAACATTGGGAGGAAGACTAGGCCAGGGAGGAGAAACCAGAGGGAGGAGCCGGGAAGGGAGCTGAAGCAGGAGCTTAACGACCCAGGACACAGCCAGGAGGATGGCCCAGGGCAGAGTCGAGGGAGGGAGGAGTCATGCAGGAGGAGTGGCCGCTGACTCCAGGGGGCCGACGGAGGGAGACGCCGCGGATGGAGGTGGAGTGCACTGTAGTGCTCTCCATAGCGCCATAGGCCAGAAGGAAAGGAGAGGATCTATTATTATTTGTAATGACTGAGGCAGAAGGGCAAAGACATAACATCCAAATACAGGCAAAAAAGTTTTGCCCCAGACCAAATTAATCAATAGTACGTAGCATATAGCTCCTTTCTACCCTGTCAAATGCCTTATTGGCATCCAGTGATAAAATTGCTATTTTTTCATGATTAGCTTGCATGAATATCAATGCAATATTTGCAGAGTAAAGTGTTGTTGGTAATTTTTTATTTTCAATGGAGTCTTTAAACATCCTTAGCAATAGAGGATCAATTAGGTTAGAGAAGGCCTTATTAAAATTCTTAAAAAACTGCTTTACCGGTGGGGAATTTTTTTTATAGCTGTAAGAACCTCCTCCAGTGTAATGTCTGAATTTCTGATGAATGTCTGAATTTCTTACTCTCTCATTGTGTTATATTCGTATTTCAATTTCATAATACTATTCTGAATTGTGGCAGAAGATGTTAATTTAAACTGTTGCTCAAGAGCTCTCAACTCTACCTCTATCTCAGATAGCTTTTTGGCTCTCTACTTTTTCAGTTCGGTTTGGTAAGCTATCACCTGACCTCTAATTACAGCTTTGAGAGATTCCCAGAGAGGCCGAGTCAGAAACACCCCCCTTATCATTTAAAGAGACAAAATCAGTTATATGTGTGGCACAAGATTATTTGAAATTATCTTCATGTAGCAAATTAGGATTAAAACGCCAGGCATAGAGAGGTTTTTCCAATGCAAAGTCTACTGATATAGAGGCTGGAGAGTGAGAAATTAAAATATTGTGGTATTTAGATGATAAAATCTTAGAGGTTAGTTTGGAGTCAGTTAGAAAAAAGTCAATTCTTGTGTATGAATTATGAATATTAGAAAAAAAAAAAAGAATAATCTTTGCCGGTAGTATTCAATTCAATTCAATTCATCTTTATTTCTATAGTTCTTTTACAATGTAGATTGTGTCAAAGTGCCAAACAGTGTCAGTCCAGTTTTCAGAGTTTAAGTTCAGTTTAGTTCAGTTCAGTGTGGTTTAATTTTCACTGCTGAAAGTCCAAACACTGAAAAGCAAATCCATCGATGCGCAGCTCCACAGGTCCCGACAGCTGCAAAATTTCAGTCTTTAAAGTGTCATGATGTATCCTGGCAATCATAACCCGCGTCTTGTTGTTTCCAAAAGGGCCAATGCAATGAGCTCAATCAACTTTCACACCGCTACGAAAATTAGATTCCCCTAGAAATGAAAGCAAAAGTTTTTTTTTTTCCTTCACTTCGTCAATTGGTGAAGTTTGTTTTTTTCCTCGCCACTGTCGCCACTGGCTTGCTCGGATCCGGGCTTGTGAAGCTGCGCTTCGGTGGATTTTCTCTACAGAGCTGCTCAAGGAGAGAGATGCGACGTTCATAGTTAGTGCTGGCCTCCTCCAGATCAGTGATACAGGATGTATTAGCAGTTAGCGTTGACTGCAGTGTACAGTCGTGGCCAACAGTTTTGAGAATTACATAAATATTGGAAATTGGAAAAGTTGCTGCTTAAGTTTTTATAATAGCAATTTGCATTTACTCCAGAATGTTATGAAGAGTGATCAGATGAATTGCATAGTCCTTCTTTGCCATGAAAATTAATTTAATTTAATTTTAACTTCAACTTCCACTGCATTTCATTGCTGTCATTAAAGGACCTGCTGAGATCATTTCAGTAATCGTCTTGTTAACTCAGGTGAGAATATTGACGAGCACAAGGCTGGAGATCATTATGTCAGACTGATTGGGTTAGAATGGCAGACTTGACATGTTGAAAGGAGGGTGATGCTTGAAATCATTGTTCTTCCATTGTTAACCATGGTGACCTGCAAAGAAACGCGTGCAGCCATCATTGCGTTGCATAAAAATGCCTTCACAGGCAAGGATATTGTGGCTACTAAGATTGCACCTAAATCAACAATTTATAGGATCATCAAGAACTTCAACGAAAGAGATTCAATTCTTGTTAAGAAGGCTTCAGGGCATCCAAGAAAGTCCAGCATGCACCAGGATTGTCTCCTAAAGAGGATTCAGCTGCGGGATCGGAGTGCCACCAGTGCAGAGCTTGCTCAGGAATGGCAGCAGGCAGGTGTGAGCGCATCTGCATGCACAGTGAGGCTTAGACTTTTGGAAGATGGCCTGGTGTCAAGAAGGGCAGCAAAGAAGCCACTTCTCTCCAAAAAAACATGAGGGACAGATTGATCTTCTGCAAAAAGTATAGCGAATGGACTGCTGAGGACTGGGGCAAAGTCATATTATCAGATGAAGCCCCTTTCCGATTGTTTGGGGCATCTGAAAAAAGGCTTGTCCAGAGAAGAAAAGGTGAGTGCTACCATCAGTCCTGTGTCATGCCAACAGTAAAGCATCCTGAGACCATTCATGTGTGGGGTTGCTTCTCATCCAAGGGAGTGGGCTCACTCACAATTTTGCCCCAAAACACAGCAATGAATAAAGAATGGTACCAAAACACCCTCCAACAGCAACTTCTTCCAACAATCCAACAACAGTTTGGTGAAGAACAATGCATTTTCCAGTACAATGGAGCACCGTGCCATAAGGCAAAAGTGATATCTAAGTGGCTCAGGGACCAAAACGTTGAAATTTTGGGTCCATGGCCTGGAAACTCCCCAGATCTTAATCCCATTGAGACCCTATGGTCAATCCTCAAGAGGCGGGTGGACAAACAAAAACCCACTAATTCTGACAAACTCCAAGAAGTGATTATGAAAGAATGGGTTGCTATCAGTCAGGATTTGGCCCAGAAGTTGATTGAGAGCATGTCCAGTCGAATTGCAGAGGTCCTAAAAAAGAAGGGCCAACACTGCAAATACTGACTCTTTGCATAAATGTCATGTATTTAAGAAAAAGACTGAATTAATCTTTTAGGTTAAATAATGTTGAATACAATGACTGTGCTTTGTGTTTTGTGGTTAAAAGTGTACTATAAAGGTTTTGGTATGCTCAGCTCATGAAAGTAAAATGAAATTTTAATTAATAAAACAATCGTTTAAAGAAATGTTGGAATATAACTTACATGAAAATGTCCCAAAGTGTAAAAACATTAAATAATACAGATTTAAAGTAACTCAAAGTTCTCCATGCATGCTCCTCAATGTCCAGATTAACAATGAAAGCTAATCACGATTTGCAGTCGTGGCTCCACCTCTCTGTGACATCATTGTCCCAATCTGCATGCTTGGTCACTGAATGTTTATTCGGCCTGTCTGAAAGTTGTAATTAACAATGGCAGACTCATTCTACTTTCATCTCCTTGATTTCTTCAAATCAAAGGCTCTTGATGGGTGCTATCAGGATGTCCTTCTGCTCTAGTGCCAACTCTCAAACAAATGGTCAATTTCCCAAATACCCATACCTTAATGATTCCAGTCGCTCTGGCTACGACTTTGATTTTAATGTGCGAACTGAAAATGCCGTCCTGTCTGATGTGTTGCTTCACGCTTTTAAAATATTTACAGGATGTAATTCAAAGGTGCAAGGATGTGACACTTTTCAATGTGTTTTAATGTGAAGTAGCTATTCAACACAGAGTCTTTATTACAGACTTAAATGTATTAATTAAAAATGAGATTGATGTCAGCAAAAGATGTCTTTTTAAAAAGCAAACAAATAAAAACTAGTTTCTAACTTTTATCTTTAGTTAAAAAATATATTTAGCTTTGGGATTTTCCTGTTTGGTGAAGTAGACAAAATAGTTTAAGGTCTTTTTAAATTGAAAACAAATAAAAATATATTTAGCTTTGGTATTTTCCTGTTTTTGTAAGTAGTCTAAAATTAGTTAAAGATTTTTCAAATTGGAAACAATTAAAAATATATTTGTTATAGGAATAATCATTATGATTCTTGCTTATTATTCTCCAGACTAGTGTATTATTCTTACACAACAAGGGGAAATATATATATATATATATATTATATTTTTTATTCAGTTAAAATAATTACTTATTCTAGCGGGTGGGGTTACATGGGAGGGGAGTGGTTTTTATTGGTTAGGTAGAAACACGGCCATTGGTTTAAAGCTGGTGAGGTGTAAATTTATTGAAATTTTGTTTATACAAGCGCCTGACATCACACTACCACACACATAAATAAACAGCTCCGTCAATGGATTTCAAACAACTTCATAATTGGCTGACTGCTAAGTGACTGCACCAAGACTTTTTTTGTTACAGAGAGCTCTGGAAAAAACTGCTTATTTTTTACAATTACAATGGCTGGGATGACCGGTAAGCACAATTTAAGCATCAAGTACTATTTATTTATTTAAAAAGCTGTTCTCTTTGTAAAAGAGATTTTTTTCTTAACAGGATTTTAATATGTGTATGTGTGTCTACAATACAGAATATTTTAAGGCCCAAATTGCATTTGACCATCTTGACCAACTACGTGAGTGTATATATATATATATATATATATATATATATATATATATATTACATTCTTATTGGGATTTTTATAATGTTAGAAGTTATGCTTCTTTATTCACTTATTTATTTGTTATTTTTTCATTATTCATTATTCACAGTTAGAGCTCCATTGATTAGTAATCAGGATCAGATCAGATCCTTGCAAGGTATGTAGTACTTCATAAATTCACCCTTTTCTTTCTTTCTTTCTTAACATTTACATTTATTAAACCAATTATCTATTTTGTTTAACAGCGTTGTCACAGGATACTCTAAACAGAGCTGCTAACATTTCAGGTAAAAACTATCTTTCTTTTTGAAATAACTACTTTGTTTAATGTGGTCAACCATGTTTGTATAATGTGATTTGATGTGGCGTATTTTACAGCTGTGTTAGCCTCTGATGTAGCTGGATTAGTTTCACAACCAGGGTTTAATATCCAGAATGAGTCTGGAACTGTATTAGGTAAGAAGTGTTTTATATATTTCCTTATTACTTTAATTTAATTTTAATTTAAATTTATTTATTTATTATTATTATTATAATTTTTATTTTTTTTTACAATTTTTACTGTTATTTTGTTAACAGCGGCAACAGAAATAGTGGTAGAAAACCAAGGCCCAGCTATTGCATCAACCAGTTCAGGTGAGATAACATTTGCATGCTTACGGAATTTATTTAGTTGTTTACTTATTTAAATTATTTTTAAACATTTACTGTT
>CAIGQV010018344.1:8777147-8800938 GCA_903798115.1 Danio jaintianensis | reverse complement strand
GAATTTATTTAGTTGTTTACTTATTTAAATTATTTTTAAACATTTACTGTTGTTGTTGTTTTTTTTGTTAACAGCATCACCAGAAACATAGGTGGTCCCCCAAAATAGAGGCGCTGCTGTATCGCCCAGTTTTGATCAACAGCCATACCAGCCATTCTACAGTCGTACGTCTACGATCTAACAGGGCATCGAGGCTCCGCATTAAAAAACGTGCATCACATCCTCTGACACAGCGTACCCCTGTGGAAGCTAATCAAACAGATGGTAGGTGTTTATAGCATTTTAATCACTGTATAATATACTCTTTAATTTAATAAATAAATTAATAAAAATAATGCTAATAAAAAAATAAAAATAAAAAATCTAACTGTATAATCTATTACCCCGACAGATTTACTGCCTTCTCTGGACAATGTGGCTAATTGGGATGATGCATTGATTGAGCGCTGGAATGCCTGTGATGACACCGTAGTGCCAAATGTCTCAGATCCCACAACAGTAGGACCCTCAGAAGATCTACAACCCGATATAGATGATCAGGATTTGATATCTGCTGCAGACAGTGTAACTCCCACAACGAGCTCGAATCATCTATCAGAACCACAGGGTGATGACCGAGGGCTACCATCAAACCAACAATGCTTCATTCATGAATTGCTGCTTGAGTCCCAAGAACATAACAGACGGGTTGTGAAAAGACTGAAAGCACAAGCCAGGCACAACCGCAAAGTGACCATCTACAGCCAACAGGTGTCAGCAAGACTGTGTGCACAATCCAGACACAATTATCATTTGGTGGCTAGTCTTAAAGAACAGACAACTCTCTTGCGTAAACTGAGCAACAATATTGCTATTTTAACAACAAACTCTCATAAACAAGAACATTTACACAAACGGGTTCAGGAGTGTACCAAATCCATTGCCGAAAGAGTGGTGAGGATTGACGACGCACGTCGAGAGGAATTCAGAGAACGCCAGCTAATGGTAATGCTGCTATCTAATGTCACTACTGCTGTTATGGGAACGGGTCGTTCCTGATGATGTCGTTTTAGACTTCCAGAGTCAAGCGTATAGTTCTATTCGGTTTCAGGCTTTTGTTTTGTTTGGTATAACAAAAATATAAAACTCATGACAAGCCACATCTTAAGACAGTGTTTCTCTATCTCCATGATGGTCATTACATGATAACGAATCTCAAAGCATTTATTGGTGGAGATTATGTGTGTGAGTACTGGCGGTTCATCCCGCTGTGGCGAGCCCAGATTAATAAAGGGACTAAGCTGAAAAGAAAATTAATGAATGAATGAGTACTGCTACACAGTATATACAAACAGACTCATGAATGTAAATTCGCCTGTTCTGTTTGCAATGACCGTGAATGTCCCAAACAGCCTAAAAGGTCATTAAACTGTCCAGACTGTCTACGATATTGTAAATCACATTAATAAATTGATGTATTTTCCTTATAATTGTATTCAGATTTAATATTTTGCTGTGTCTTGGTTTTAGTTGTATTATGGTTTGTACTGATTAATTTTGATATTGCAGCTTTTGTTCAGTGTTAATGATTTACTGTATTTTCCTATATAATTATATTTGGATTTATTATTTTGCTGTATCTTGGCCTTAGTTGTATTATGGTTTGTACAGATTAATTTTGATATTGCAGCTTTTGTTCAGTGTTAATGATTTACTGTATTTTCCTTATAATTGTATTCGGATTTGTTATTTTGCTGTATCTTGGCTTTAGTTGTATTATGGTTTGTACAGATTAATTTTGATATTGAAGCTTTTGTTCAGTGTTAATGATTTACTGTATTTTGCCTTATAATTGTATTTGGATTTAATATTTTGCTGTATCTTGGTTTTAGTTGCAGTATGGATTGTACAATTTAATTTTGTTATTGCATTTGGTAATTAATTGTATTTCCCTCATAGCTGTATTTGTTTTTGATAATTTGGTGTTTTTGTCAGAACTGCATGGTGTTTCTTTACCTTTAAAACAAACAATTGACATTTATTCATGATTGGTTTATGTATGTTATTCTACATCTGTAATCACATGAGCTTCTAATGAAAAACTTTTCAAAAATGGCTGGTAAAAGAATGCGTTCAGATGATGATTTACATGGATGTCAATCTTATGATGAACAGAGACCTTCTGCAAGAGCTAGGTTTGAACAATTGTCTATATCTGACCAGTTAGAGGGTATAATTAACCAGCAGATACAGTTTTTTGGGGCTCAATATTTTAATCTAGCAGACAGAATAGAGGGTTTTATAGAAAAACTGCTGCCAAGAAATTATCAGTATGTTGAAATTTTAAATAACATGTCCGAGTTATCGCACGATCAGTCCTTGCACAACTTAATTGCTGCAGAAACTGAAGTGCTTGATTCAACTGACTCTAATCTTTGTGAAAGACTAGAACAAATGATTCGTATGCATGGAAGTGATTCTGTGCAGATAGGCACATATGCTTTATATGCAGATATGCTTTATCAAATGATCCTTTACCACCATTACCTGATGCCAGCGGACCTCTTGCAGGGTTAAATCAGAATGATGTTGACAGACTTGTTCAAGATGGTGGCATCGTAGACAGACACACTGTTGTCCCAAGACCTTATTTCAATGGTCTAGAGATACACAGACTTCTGAATCTGAGAGAGATATCTTCCACAGATTTGGCAGCATACACTATATTTATGCATAATTTACTGTCAGAGATGGTGTCACTTTCCAGGCGGTTGGCTGGTGAGGGTGGTTTTATTAATATTAGTCTAAGGGGTCCAGTCTAAAAAGCGATGTAAATGCAGTTCTGTCCCCCGGTAATGATTACAATGAACAGGTCTTTGTAGACCAGTTTGAAGGTGTAATTCAAAGTAATGATGGCGTGATGGCTGATAATTTTTTGCAATTACAAGTCTCCATAGCCAGAAGTAGGAATGGTGGTGCTCGAAGAAAACTTACAGATATTGCCCATGATGCAGTGATTAGGAGGAAAAGAATGCACTTATTCTGCCCCTACAATGTCTCAAACAATTCGTGTTTTGCCATATGTCTAGCACATTTTCTTGAACCAGAGACACCTCACCATGACTTAGAAAGAAGAGCTGATGCCATACAGAATGCTGTAGGTTTCACATCGCAGACCTTAATAAGCTTTAATGATGTAGCAACGTTTGAGAAGTCGTTAAACTTAAAGATTGTAGTTTTTCACAGAGCCAATGACGGGCAGTAACAAAAATATAAAACTCATGACAAGCCACATCTTAAGACAGTGTTTCTCTATCTCCATGATGGTCATTACATGATAACGAATCTCAAAGCATGTATTGGTGTAGATTATGTGTGTGAGTACTGGCGGTTCATCCCGCTGTGGCGACCCCAGATTAATAAAGGGACTAAGCCGAAAAGAAAATGAATGAATGAATGAGTACTGCTACACAGTATATACAAACAGACAGAGTCATGAATGTAAATTCGCCTGTTCTGTTTGCAATGACCGTGAATGTCCCAAACAGCCTAAAAGGTCATTACACTGTCCAGACTGTCTACGATATTGTAAATCACAATATTGTTTTAGTGCTCATAAGCGATCTAATGCATCAGGTAGATCCGCTTGTTATACAACAAAATACTGCAGCAAATGCAACCGACGTTATCATGTAGCTGTAGACTCGCCAAAACCTCATAAATGTCCTGCTAAACTTTGTCTGCACTGTGGTGAGAATATTAGCCACGGAGGTTCGCATGAATGACAGCGCCCAAAGACCCTGACACCCGCTACATGTTTTATGATTTTAAAACGTGCTGTGATAATGGTAAGCATATTGCTAATTACGCTTGTGCCATGACATTTGATGGTAGAGAATATGAATTTGAGGGTGAAGACTGTGTGAAACAACTCATCAAGACTTTCCGAAATCCCAAATTCAATAATTACACGCTGGTGGCCTATAATGGTTCAAGTTTTGATAATTTTTAATTCTGGAATATTTCTGCAAAGTGGGGCTTAAACTGAAAATAGTCATGCAAGGTTGTAGATTAGTCTTTATGTTTGACGAGATGACCAAACAGAGGTATATTGACAGTTTTTCATTTCTACCAATGGCTTTGGCAAAGACATCTGCTGCTTTAAAATTAACCGCCACAGAGAAGGGTCACTTCCCCCATCTTTTTAATAGACTGGAAAAAAATCAACATTATGTAGGCCCATACCTATCTAAGCATTACTATGGCTATGACAGCATGTCAGACAGTACTAGAACAAAATTTGACCAGTGGTATGACACTCTGGCAGGAAAGATCTTTGACTTCAGGAAAGAGATTGGCATGTATTGCATGAATGATGTAGTTTTACTTCATGAAGCATGCATAAAATATAGAGAAGAGTTCATAAACTGCACAAAAATTGACCCATTCAGCTATACCACCTTAGCATCATTTTGTATGGGTGTCTTCAAGACACATTTTCTTAAGCCTGATACAGTGGCTCTGACTCACAATAATGCATACATTCACCAACACAAGACATTCTCAAATGTTTTGATTGAGTGGCTTGAATATGTGAAAAAGACGATTTTGATGTAGATATCCACCATGCACTAAATCATGGCGAGATGAAGTTTGGAACATACTTCGTTGATGAATATTATGAGAAAGATGGTGTGAGGAAAGCTCTCGAATTTGCAGGTTGTTTCCACCATGGGTGTCCTTGTCGTTACAGGGCTGATTATATCAATCCAATGTCCAAAATTCCTTTTGGAACACTCATGACCATGTTCAATGACAAGATCGAAACATTGCAACGTGTTTACAATCTAGACACTGAAGTTATATGGGAATGTCAATGGACAAGTCTTAAGCAGACTGACCCTCATGTGATTGAATTCATGTCCACTTATTCGGCTCCTGACAGACTGAAACCTCGTGAGGCACTCTTTGGTGGTCGCACGAATGTGTACAAATTGTACCATAAAACTGCTGATGGCGAGACAGTTCACTACTTAGATTTCACTAGTTTCTATCCTTTTTGTCAATCTAGAAAGACATATCCAACTGGTCATTCTGAAATAATATTCAACGATTTTGAAAATCTTGAAAATTATTACGGTCTTATCAAGGTTAAGATGTTACCACCCCGAAAATTACTCCACCCTTTTCTCCCGTACAGATGTGCTGGGAAGCTCATGTTTCCTCTCTATCGCACCTGTGCAGAAGAACAGAGCAATGTCTTGCCTTGTACGCACAGTGACGATGAACGAGCAATCTCGGGGACCTGGGTTAGCCTTAAACTGCTGAAAGCCATTGAGAAGGGATATGTAGTGGTAAAGGTTTATGAGGTATGGCATTTGTCACAGAAATCTGATGATCTATTTTGTGATTATGTCAGGACCTTTTTACAGTTTAAACAGCAGGCCTCAGGCTACCCCTCAGATGTAATCACTGAGGCTGACAAAATGAAATACATTGACGACTATTACAAAAAAAAGGCATTAGACTTTATCCTTTAAAGATCTCTCATAATCCCGCCCAACGGTCAATTAACAAATTATTGCTTAATTCGCTTTGGGGGCGTTTCTCTCTCAGAGAAGATCTTTTAACATCTAAACTTCTGAAAAATCAGAGAGAAAGATTTTGCTCATTTTATCTTCGGATGTCAGTACGAAGTTAGGTACTTTACATTGTTGTCTGACCATGTAGCGTTTGTTCAGTACATCATGCAGAAAGTTCTTTTAACATGACTCGCGATGTTAATGTATTTATTGGAGCCTTCACAACGGCACATACAAGATTGGAACTGTACAACCTCATGGACAGATTGGGGGATAGACTTCTTTACAGTGATACCGATAGTGTCATCTTTGTAACAAAAGATGGAGACTGGACCCCTCCGATAGGACCATATTTAGGAGAATTGACTGATGAGATTGGTAGTGGGGATTTTATCACAGAATTATGTTCTGGGGGTCCTAAAACTTACGGGTACCATACAGCTAAGGGAAAGGTATGTATGAAGGCAAAGGGGATAACCTTGAATTCACAAAATTCCAAAGTTATCAGATTGGACTCTCTGATTACACTTGTTGACAGCTTTGTAAAATCATCTGACACCACTAGTCACATCCTGGCACGCACAGACAACATTGTGCGAAATAAAAAGATGCTCACCCTGCATAACAAGCCAGTTGTGAAAAAGTTCAATATTGTTTAAAACAAACGTGTGCTGCTCCCTGATTACACATCTTTACCATATGGTTACTGATATGATTTTTGGACATGTGGGTGCTCGAGATACAGATGGTTTTGATTTCAGATTACAACATCTGTTTTCTTGTGTAATTTCAGGGCCATCCAATTCTGGAAATACTTTCTTTGTAAAAATGATGTTGCAAAATGTTGAAAGAATTGTTTCTAAAACATTTGAGAATGTTGTATATGTTTATAGCCAATGGCAGCCGATGTATCAAGAATTGTTGAAAATGTATGATATTAAACTCATTGAAGGACTACCACAGAGTCTGAATGATACAAGTTTGTTCCCACCTGACAAAACAATTTTTTAGATTTTGGACGATATCATGAAAGAAGGTAGTAACAGCTCCGAAGTGGAACGTGTATTTACCCAGTATGTCCATCATAGTGAATTGAAACAGTGTCAGTCCAGTTTTCAGAGTTTAAGTTCAGTTTAGTCTAGTTCAGTGTGGTTTAATTTTCACTACTTAAAGTCTTAAAGTTTTCACTGAAGAGCAAATCCATCGATGCGCAACTCCACAGGTCCCGAACCATGCAAGCCAGTGGCGACAGCGGCGAGGAACGAACTTCACCAATTGGCGAAAGTGAAGGAAAATAAACCTTGAGAGAAACCAGGCTCAGTTGGGCACGACCATTTCTCCTATGGCCAAACGTCTTGAGTAGAGCTGCAGTCTAGGCGCCGGAGGCTGGAGAACGCTGGACGTCCATCGTGGAGAAGCTGCAGGTGGGAGAGGTCACCGGCTGGTGTACAGGCTGGCCCTTCAGGATATTGCGAAGACTCGTCTGTCACTGGTGTCTTTTAGGAATCAGTCTCATGCTCTCCACTCTTCCATGACCACCACAGCAGCTGCTCAGAATACGGCCTGGTCCAGGATTATGGAAACCTCGGGAATAAAAATAAAAGACTAACATAAGCGCAGATGCTGTTCAAATTATAATGTCTTTTGGGAAGTGTTCCCGGCTCCAGTTGCCCTAAATAATGCAGACTAACAATCCTTTAAAGGATTTGTATTTCAAAAGCATTTGTGTTTTATGTGTATGCTAATGCAAACAGATGTGTCTTTAATCTAGTTTTAAACTGACAGAGTGTGTCTGCTTCCCGAACTGTGCTGGGAAGGCTGTTCCAGAGTTTAGGTGCCAGATATGAGAAAGATCTACCGCCTACAGTTGATTTTGATATTCTGGGAATAATCAATTGTGCAGAATTAATTGAGCGTAGTGGGCGTGAGGGGCTATAATACACCAGGAGCTCCCTCAAATACTGGGGAGATAAGCCGTTCAGGGCTTTGTAGGTAGTCAATAAAATTGAAAAATTTAGATGATATTTAATAGGGAGCCAATGCAATGATGAAAGAACTGGAGTAATATGATCATATTTCTATGTTCTAGAAAACACTCTAGCAGCTGCATTTTGAACCAGCTGAAGTTTGTTAATTAGACCAATATGGCAAGCACCTAGTACAATAGTTACACCACATTACATTACAATAGTCTAACCAAGAGGAATGAAAGCATGAATAAGCTTTTCTGCATCAGACACTGATAGCATATGTCGAAGTTTGACAACATTTTTAAGATGAAAAAATGCAGTTTTACAGATGCTTCAAATCTGGCCTTCAAACAACAGGTTGCTATTAAAAATCACCCCAAAGATGAGGACTGAACTAAGAATCCATCAAGGGTTAGACAGTGTTCTAGGTTTTTTCGTGTGAGGTTTTTGGGTCCAATAAGCAAGACCTCAGTTTTATCTGAATTTAATAATAAAAAGTTATTAGTCATGCAATTTTTTATATCAGTTATACAATCTGTTAATTTAGTAAATTCATACATATTGTCAGGTTGAGAGGAGATGTAATGTTGTGTATTATCAGGATAACAGTGGAAGCTATCTTTTATAGATATCGCCTAGTGGTAGCATATATAGTGTGAAAAGTAAGGGACCAAGAACTGAGCCTTGTGGTTCACCACATTGTACTTTTGATCTGTATGATGCTTCTTCATTAACTGATAAGACCTGAACCAGGCCAATGCAGTTCCTGTAATACCAACATAATTTTCAAGCCTATGAAGGAGAATATTATGATCGATTGTATCAAATCCAGCATTGAGGTCCAATAACACTAAGAGAGAAATACAACCACGATCGGACGACAGAAGGAGGTCATTTGTAACTCTTAGGAGTGCAGTTTCTGTGCTATGAAATGCTCTAAATCCAGATTGAAATTATTCATAAATATTGTTTCTTTGTAGCAAGGAACATAGTTGAGCAGATACCACTTTTTCTAGTATCTTAGATAGAAAAGGCAGGTTTGAGATGGGTCTATAATTTACTAGTTCTTTGGGATCAAGCTGTGTTTTTTTTAATAAGAGGCTTAATGACAGCTAATTTAAAAGTTTTAGGAACATATCCTAAATGTAGGGATGAATTCAAAACGTTAAGAACAGGTTCAGAAACTTCTGAAAACAATTGTTTTAATAATTTGGTCGGTATAGGATCTAGCATAGATGTTGTTGATTTGGACGAATTTATCAGTTTAGACAGTTCTTCCTCACCTACTGCTGAAAAGTTTGAAGTTTATCCATTAACGGTCTACAGTGCTCTAATTGGGACGAAGCTGTAGGATTTGATTGATTGGCAGATTGATGGTGCTTATTTTATCTCTGATATCATCAATCTTGCATGTGAAAACATTCATAAAGTTATTTCTGCTGTGTTGAGAAATGCATGTTGATGCTTTATTTTTAGTTAGATTGGCTACTGTGTTAAACAGGACCCTAGGGTTGTGTTTATTTTCTTCTATTAAAGTTGAAAAATAAGCAGATCTGGCAGACTTTAAAGCTTTTCTAAAGTTAAGTGTACTTTCTTTCCAGGCCAGACGAAAAACTCTAGTTTTGATTTCTTCCATCTACGTTTCATTTTCCGGGCTGCTTTCTTTAAGGCACGTGTGTGCTCATTGTGCCATGGCATCAGATTTTTTCCCCTAATCTTTTTTAAGTGAAACGGAGCAACTATGTCTAACGTGCTAAGGACAGAATCAATAGTTTCAGTTGCAGTGTCAAGCTCTTCTAGGCTGCCTGGAATGCTATGGAAATTAGAAAGATCAGGTAGGTTACTGACAAAGTGATCTTTAGTGCTAGCTGTGATCGTTCTACCATATTTATAAATAGAAGCTGCTTTTGTAGACCTATCAATGCACAATAAACAAGAGATTAAATAGTGATCTGAAATGTCATCACTTTGCTGCACAACTTCAACATTATCAATATCAATACCATGTGATAATATTAGGTCTAAGGTATGATTATGCCGATGAGTAGGCCCTGAGACATGCTGCTTCACTCCAACAGAGGCTAGTATGTCTAAGAAGGCCAGACTTAAAGCATCTTTTTCATTATCTTAATTATCATTATCTTATAATCATAATTGATTATAAAGCAAAAACACCTGACCAGTACCGTCTCAGAACTGCACTGCTTTCACAGCATCCTGTAGTGTACCTCCAGAAGAGAAAATAGTAAATATGTCAGCAAAACTTTTAAGAAACCTGTCTCTTTTAAAGATGCTTTTAAACTCTACACCAGTACAAAGATTATCAATTTTACAGGCTGCCTCAGATGAACTCATAGCAACATTGTGTGAAGTGGCTCTCAACGTGCTCCATGGTAATATACCATTGAAATCACTGCAATAACAGAAGCTGAAGAGAAGAAAAAGTTAAATCAAATTTGTTGCAGATAAAAAGATTGGGGTCAAAAGAAAGAGACAGCTGATCAACCAGCAAGGTGGATTTCTTTTTCCTCTTTTAAGTGTTGCCATCCCTTTTATAACAAGTTTGATCACCTCTAAATAATGTCAGGAATGGAGCATACCGAAAAATTGTTTTTAGTACCACAGCATCAGTTAGATAAGTTGAAATTCTCTACACCACGTGAGTCTATTCATCAGATTGTCGAGAACGACTTGGATATGACTATAAGAAACATTTTGTGCAGGAATGATCTGAACCCTCATGAGAAAACTAAACTTTACACAGCAGTCCTGCAATATTATTTAGCAGTATCTAAACAGGGGTACCGGGAGTCAAATACATTAACACTCAGCCTTCCAGCGTCTGAGCCTGTTATTAAAGAAACACCATCACTCTCTGATGGCGTGAATAACCAAGATGATGTAGATGATATTGTGGGTGAAGTTTTGAAGAATAATCCACAGAGAAGTGTGAAAAACACACGTTATATATTAGATAAAATGTCAAAATCTAAAGACATTGCTTCATGGACACCATCAGGAGAATTTGTGTTTAAAGGTAGAACAATTCCTTGGTCCCACATACTGGATTTGGTGAAGAGTGTTACATCACCACATAAAATTGTGGATGAAAGAAGACCAGCTGGGTGGCACGAGTTTTTAGAGTCCTTTGCTACATTAAACACACCGTTTTCCACAATAGGAAATCATTATGTAAAACAGACAATTAATTCTGTCAAAACCAGAGCATCTATAGCAGAAAGTTCTCCAGTTAAAAAGGGTAGAAAAAAGAAGAGAAAAACTACCAATCGACCATCACCATCATCTGATTATTCTGTGAATACAATTTTTAAATCACCTGCTCTTGACAGGAATCAATGGTTGGATTTTTGATGTTATTTTTCCATCAGGTTTTATACATGTATTGTTGAATGTGATGTAAACAAATAAAAGTCGGAAAGAAATAAAATAAGTATCATTTGCTTTATTTATAATATCATCCAGTGCTGAACATTTCACCTGTTTGCACACACTGTACACACTTGAATAAATTTTCATTACGTTTAGACAGTTTTTTCTTCACAAAATTGAACACAGTTTTGTCATTTTTAATAAAATCATCACTATAGAAGATAATAACATGGTCATAATCTTTCAATTTAGCTATATGGTAGAGAAAGTACGTGCAACGTTGTCCACAAGTGTCAGCTGAAAAATCCTGGACCTGCTTAATGGAGTATTGGATACTGCTGGAATTACGTTTTAGAAGTCATTGATTGCTTTAGGAAATCATTGATGATCTGGTTTATTACCAAAGCTGTCAAAAAAACACCCCACACCATCCTCATTTATGTAAATGGTCAGCCAGTGTTCACCAGGTTGTCCTGAAGGATGCGTGTTGATTATAATCATAGATAGGGTTATTTTTAATGGAGCCTTTGGTAGATAGTCATAAGGAAGAACTCCAAGAAAATGTGTGTTACATGAAATCTTGTCCATGACCCCCGTGAGATGGATTGTATTCATTTTGTTAATAGTAATCAACTAGAACCTGTTGACGATTTGACACTTCGATTATGCTGTCAAATATTGCATAAACAATTAAATTAATTGTACACGGTAGTGGTCTAAACCGCGCTTCTAGTCTAATATTTCCAGATCTGATGAGTGATACGTGCTGTCCACATTGTTCATCTGGTGTGAGATTGAATGCGTAGAGAGTATACCCGCTCAAGTAGTCATCCCGATCAATAGATAGAGCCTGGTTTTTAAGGTGTTTTCCAGAAGCCATTGCTAACTGGTAAAATTCCTGCACAGCAGAACCATTTGTAAAATTAGGCTGTAGTGGTTTGGCAGGATGTTGTTAACCATCCACATAAACAGCTAAAAATTCTAGATCATAGTGCTTCAAAGCAAAAGGGTTTTTAGCGTAGGAGCCTATGAATGCATCATTATCGACCATTGCTAAAACAATTGATTTTGGTAAAGTTCCAAGGAACAAGTTTTCCTTATTAGACAACCTGGCTCCTGTAGGTATAGAGAAGTTTTTCAGACATACCCTGTCTGTTGGGTACTTGGCAGTGGTTGAGAGCAAGGCTTGAGCATGCCCCAGCCTCACAGCTGGCGATACTGATACTTTTTTCACAAACAGGGATGCAGACAGGATGTTCAGTTTATAGGCCACAGCATCGCTCCTCATCAAACAGAATTCATCTTTGCCTCTTGTCATGCGAATTTTAACATCCATACCATTAAGCATTAGTTTTTCTTGAAAGGAAATGTCACTGTGAATTGGTGCAAATAGCTCCACCACCCTGCTGGTTTCAGTAAAGGCCGCTCTTTTAGTCAAACCCTGATTGTCAAACCCTGATTGTCTCCAGCAGGGTCATCTTCATCCATATGTCCAGCAGTGTCTTTGTAAAAGAGTCTGGCAGAAAAAAGTGTCTCTAGAGCATCCTTGCTGTAATTAATTAAACACTCCATAATGCATCGATAAGGGTGTGCGAATGAGCTTTGAGAAATTAATCTATCTCTGAGTGACACATCCACTTGTGAAAATATGGTGGCCCCTGCATAGTTAATGAGACCCAGGGTGGATCCGGCAGCGATGTTTGAACCATCAGGATTAGTGATTTTGAGACGTAAAAACAGCAAGGTATTATTTAGGTCGAGATAGTCCTCACCAGTACCTGCAATAAAAAACTCCAAAGGGGCAGTGTCGGAGATTGCCGATAACGGAGGTATTTTGATGTAAGAATTTTTTTCGATAGCAGTCTGCGTCAATGGTACTGTGAATAGGTCGAGTTCGGATTTGATACACTCTTCAGACATGTTGTGTAGTAATGCCATGATCTAGAATATTGTTTTAGCAGACTTTTTTATCCTGGCAACCGATACACGTTTTCTCTGTGGCTTACACTTTTTTACTAAGGTCTTCTTTGGTGTGCGCTTTGCTTTCTTCCTTGTCTCACCCCTCCTCCTAATGCCTGGAGGCTGAGACGTTCGTTTCCTAGCCATCACCATTAGACCAGATCCGTCTTGTGTGTTACTATTAAAAGATCTTGTTAGCGTATTGCTTACAACATCGCTTAGTATGTTTTTAGCTGCTGACTTGAGATGAGGCTTGGCAATATTGAAGCCTCTCTTTAGTAATGGTATAGCCATTCTAAAGAAGCCTCTAAATATACCGCCCAATCCCGCACCATACATCACCCCGCCCCCTGTGTAGCCAGGGATGCCGTTGCCGGCTTGATTTTGGTAATAGGTCAGATACCTTTCTGGATCCATTTTGTATGTGTTGAAAGATGCCATTTTTAATCTTTTGTTTAAAATTACTTTTTTTTTTAAAATTGTCTGTTTCACAGGTCTAAAGTGTAGCTTAGCACACACTTTACCGTAAGTGAAACGCACGTCTTGATTTTGATCGTCTTTCACTTGTATGGCTATCGCTGTAATAGATGCTTTATTTACAGGTATGTAATGCGGCTTCTCATATCTAACACTGGCAATCTTTTTGTTAGCACATTGTTAACACATCTCAATAGGGGGACATATGAATCACTAACTGACTGATACTCTATTATATCTGTATAAATATACAATGTGTAGAACCCTGCCTTCATATCTGGTTGATATGGGGCATAAGTTACTAGCCTTCCCCCGCTAATAAGATTTTCATTTGGAGATTCTATGGGGATCCCTGGTTTTAACCCCAGTATAACAAGCAATATCATTGACATTTTTGGAGGAGCTTTTAGAAAGACTTTGTTTTTTACATGATCATATCCAAGAAACATACGGGGCGGTAGAGAAGTATTTATTTCACCAAGCAGATATATAATAATAATCTTCATAATAACCAGGCTTTAGCATGTTGCGTTGCTTTGATAAGATTGCCATTTGATAAGATTACTAATTGCCATTTCACAAGTACCATTGTCTTTCGACCTTGCTTTTTCTTCTCCAAAATCTTTTCAATTTTAAATGCTTTGTTTTTGTTCACAAATATTTTTTGTATTTCCTCCTCATAAAAAACCCTGTCGATAAGCTCCCCATCATAATCACAGAGTCTGTAAACTGGGGGGTTTTGCGGGATACATTTAGTTATGGTGAAAATTTCTTCTGTGTAGTTTTGCTCATAGCCATTTGCAAAAGGACCTCTTACTTTTGAAATCCGTACTATATCACCTATTTTATATTTAAATATTTGTCTGACACTGTGAGACTTACTAGTTAAATAAAGATTATGTAACACCACAGATTGATTTTCTGTATTCACATCAATCGGTCTCATCTTTATACTTCTATGATAGCTAGCATTGTACCCCTGTGTAATGTCTTGAAGTATATCAATGTATCGCTTGGTGTTTGTAGCAGTTAAATATCTCCACATCCGCCCTTTTAATGTTCTATTGAATTGTTCAACCACACAGGCTTTTAATTCAGAGTCTGTTGCAAAATGGTTGATGTTGTACTTTTTTGTTATTTTTTGCAAGCTGTGGTTAAAGAATTCCTTTCCTTTATCTGTCTGTAATTTCTGGGGTACACGGCCCTCTACCAGTATCGACTCAAAAGCCTTAATGACTTCTATAGCACTTTTGTTTTTTAGAACACGTGTCCTTGCATATTTACTAAATAGGTCTATGCATGTTAGTAGAAATTTGATGTTGTCATTCTCTTTAGCATATGCTGACATATCAACTAGATCAGCCTGAAATTGCATATCTATACCATAAACAAACACCTTGTTCCTTTTGTATTTTAGAGGCGCTGTTTTGTGTAGTGTGTAAGCATCCTCACCAGCAAGCCAGTCTGAAACTTCCTTATCAGTTAAACATTTGCCAGATTCTTTTAAAACAGAGTCTATTAAACGCTTTTTACCCCCTAATGAACCAGGGTAAGAAGGGGTATAATAAATCTGCCTCATCATGTCAACCATGTTACCAGTTCAGATACCTCCAAAAGAATAACGCAATTGGTTTTGGTGATCAGGGCTTTTATTTATAAAAACAAAACAAAAAAAACAAACAGAAAACATTGACATCAGACATTGTCAATGTAGTGAAGAAACTTTATACACATTACAATGTTTTTCACAAGAATGTAGTTGACAAATGTATCGGTAATTTCACAAACATCTACTTGAGCATTTCTCAACAACATGTTTATACAGACATCAGTCACATATGTACATGGACACATTATGTCTGCAACTCTAATTACACTACCACATTCAGTCATCATGTCCAATATTTTTCTTATGATCACACTGTTAAGCTCACATGCATTGGCACACATAAATGTCATATCACACCACTCAGTGGTCAGTTCTCTTACAACAGTCATTTGTTTCTTGAGCTTTGTAAAACGTTGGGCATCAACACAGCATCCATTTTCAGTAACATGTACATTGGTATTTTCTTCAATAATCTTGTACAACAAGTTGGTTATCTCGCATCTAATGCGATGCTTAAGGAACCAATTTTCTAAAACAGTCGAGCAACACATGTTACCCATTTCAATTCAGCAGTTAGACAGTGCTTTTCCAGGAGTCCACAATAGCTATGTTTCCATCCAAAAATGCGAAATAACTTTATGCGCAAAACTGGAATATCGCATAAAAGATGTGCGAATAAAGCAGCGTTTCCATCCAACGAGTCAAAGAGAACAAAATCGTCACTTCCTGATTAAATGGCGCCAAATATCAACAGTAAAAACGGAATTTGCTGAGGTAGGAGAAGCTGCGTGAATCGTTTCTTCATTTAATAAATGACTTGCGCCTCGGAAGGCAATGCTGACACGCAGTGAACGCGTGGTGGCGTTTGAAGGCGTGAGACGCGGAGCACAGACGCTCTTAACAATTCTGGAGGTCATTAATAATATAATAACACTAATACTGAAATGGTTAAGGCATTTTAGAATGACCAAAACAACATTTCAGATGTTTTACAATGTGGTCAGCCTGCTGGTTTGTCCATTTACACACATTTTTATCATCACATGATCTCTTATAACCAAATCACATGACCTTTTTTTAACGCGCATACAGGAATTTGTTCGGTAAAAGTGTTTCCATCGCAGTTTATGCGCATCTTTTCTTATCGGATAAAAAGTTTATCCTACTCAGTTATGCGCATACATTTTTTATGCGCATTTCCAAAATTTATGCGCATCTTAGCGTTTCCATCAACCGATTTTTTATGCGCATATCCAAAATGCGCATAAAAATAGGTGGATGGAAACGTACCTAGTGTCATAGACAATCTGCTCAGTGCTGTTGTCCACGACTTTTTCTCTGATTTGCTGATTTCTTATCCGAAATAGTTCTGGCCACAGATAAAATTTTAATTGTTGGTGATTTTAATATTCATATAGATATAAAAAGATAGAAAAGATATATAGATAGAAAAAGATGCTTTAAGTCTGGCCTTCTTAGACATACTAGCCTCTGTTGGAGTGAAACAGCATGTCTCAGGGCCTACTCATCGGCATAATCATACCATAATCATACCTTAGACCTAATATCTTAGACCTAATTATCACATGGTATCGATATTGATAATGTTGAAGTTGTGCAGCAAAGTGATGCCATTTCAGATCACTGTTTAATCTCTTGTTTATTGTGCATTGATAGGTCTACAAAACCAGCTTCTATTTATAAATATGGTAGAACGATCACAGCTAGCACTAAAGATCACTTTATCAGTAACTTACCTGATCTTTCTAATTTCCATAGCATTCCAGGCAGCCTAGAAGAGCTTGACACTGCAACTGAAACTATTGATTCTGTCCTTTCTAGCACGTTAGACATAGTTGCTCCGTTACACTTAAAAAAGATTAGGGAAAAAAATCTGACGCCATGGCACAATGAGCACACACGTGCCTTAAAGAAAGCAGCCCGGAAAATGGAACGTAGATGGAAGAAATCAAAACTAGAGGTTTTTCGTCTGGCCTGGAAAGAAAGTATACTTAACTTTAGAAAAGCTTTAAAGTCTGCCAGATCTGCTTATTTTTCAACTTTAATAGAAGAAAATAAACACAACCCTAGGGTCCTGTTTAACACAGTAGCCAATCTAACTAAAAATAAAGCATCAACATGCATTTCTCAACACAGCAGCAATGACTTTATGAATTTTTTCACAAGCAAGATTGATGAAATAAGAGATAAAATAAGCACCATCAATCTGCCTCCTACAGCTTCGTCCCAATTAGAGCACTGTAGACCGTTAATAGACACACTTCAAACTTTTTCAGCAGTAGGTGAGGAAGAATTGTATAAACTGATAAATTCGTTCAAATCAACAACGTCCATGCTAGATCCTATACCGACCAAATTATTAAAACAGTTGTTTTCAGACGTTTCTGAACCTGTTCTTAACGTTTTGAATTCATCCCTACATTTAGGATATGTTCCTAAAACTTTTAAACTAGCTGTCATTAAGCCTCTTATTAAAAAACCACAGCTTGATCCCAAAGAACTAGTAAATTATAGACCCATCTCAAGCCTGCCTTTTCTATCAAAGATACTAGAAAAAGTCGTATCTGCTCAACTATGTTCCTTCCTGCATAGAAACAATATTTATGAAAAATTTCAATCTGGATTTAGAGCATTGCATAGCACAGAAACAGCACTCCTAAGAGTTACAAATGACCTCCTTCTGTCGTCCGATCATGGTTGTATTTCTCTCTTAGTGTTATTGGACCTCAGTGCTGCATTTGGTACAATCGATCATAATATTCTCCTTCATAGGCTTGAAAATTATGTTGGTATCACAGGAACTGCATTGGCCTGGTTCAAGTCTTATCTATCTGAACGTTATCAAGTTGTATCAGTCAATGAAGAAGCATCATATAGATCAAAAGTACAATGTGGGGTACCGCTAGGCGATGTCATTAAAAAGCATGGAGTTAGCTTCCACTGTTATGCTGATGATACACAACTTTATGTCTCCTCTCAACCTGATAATATGTATGAATTTACTAAATTAACAGACTGTATAGCTGATATAAAAAATTGGATGACTAATAACTTTTTATTACTAAATTCAGATAAAACTGAGGTCTTGCTTATTGGACCCAAAAACCTCACACGAAAAAACCTAGAACACTGTCTAACCCTTGATGGATTCTTAATTCAGTCCTCATCTTTAGTCAAAAATTTAGGGGTGATTTTTGATAGCAACCTGTCGTTTGAAGGCCAGATTTCAAGCATCTGTAAAACTGCATTTTTTCATCTAAAAAATGTTGCCAAACTTCGACATATGCTATCAGTGTCTGATGTGGAAAAGCTTATTCATGCTTTCATGACCTCTCAGTTAGACTATTGTAATGCGTTATTAGGTGGTTGCCCTATTGGTCTAATTAACAAACTACAGCTAGTTCAAAATGCAGCTGCTAGAGTGCTTTCTAGTACAAAGAAATGTGATCATATTACTCCAGTTCTTTCATCATTGCATTGGCTCCCTATTAAATATCGTATACATTTTTAAATTTTATTGACTACCTACAAAGCCCTGAACGGCTTAGCTCCCCAGTATTTGAGGGAGCTCCTGGTATATTATAGCCCCTCACGTCCACTACGCTCAATTAATTCTGGACAATTGATTATTCCCAGAATATCAAAATCAGCTGTAGGCGGTAGATCTTTCTCATATCTGGCACCTAAACTCTGGAACAGCCTTCCCAGCACAGTTCGGGAAACAGACACACTCTGTCAGTTTAAAACTAGATTAAAGACACATCTGTTTGCATTAGTATACACATAAAACACAAATGCTTTTAAAATACAAATCCTTAAAAGGATTGTTAGTCTGCATTATTTAGGGCAACCGGAGCCGGGAACACTTCCCGAAAGACATTATAATTTGAACGCCATCTGTTCTTATGTTAGTCTTTTTTTTATTCCCGAGGTTTCCATAATCCTGGACCAGGCCGTATTCTGAGCAGCTGCTGTGGTGGTCATGGAGGAGTGGAGAGCATGAGTCTGATTCCTGTAAGACCCTAGTGACCCTAGCCTGTACACCAGCCGGGAACCTCTCCCATCTGCAGCTTCTCCAAGATGGACGTCCAGCGTTCTCCAGCCTCCGGCGCCTAGACTGCAGCTCTGCACAAGACGTTTGGCCATAGGAGAAATGGTCGTGCCCAACTGAGCCTGGTTTCTCTCGAGGTTTTTTTTCCTTCACTTTCGCAAATTGGTGAAGTTCGTTCCTCGCTGCTGTCGCCACTGGCTTGCATGGTTCGGGACATGTGGAGCTGCGCATTGATGGATTTGTTTATCAGTGTTTGGACTTTAAGCAGTGAAAATTAAACCACACTGAACTGAACTAAACTGAACTTAAACTCTGAAAACTGAACTGCCACTGTTTCAATTCACTACACTCTTCTATGTGAAGCTGCTTTGACACAATCTACATTGTAAAAGCGCTATAGAAATAAAGATGAATTGAAAAAATTGAATTGAACTTCACAGAGTTTTTCAACAATGTAGGCTTCGTCACTAAGTTCACACAAAATGCTGTGCATGTTTCCCTGAACCCTCAGGGGGTGTATCTTTAATCCAAATCGTTCCAGCACTCGAGCTATGATGTGTTTAAGCTCTGGTTTAATCAGAGCCTGTGACAGTTCCTGGAAGTACGTGTCAAAGAAATAGACACAGGGCTCAAACAAGCAGAAGTGTCTAAGCTGACTTGGGTGGTCAACTTCACACCCCAGGCAGAGTTCTTTCAGCTTTTTGTTGATCAGATGCTCCAGTATGACCATAATGGCCGCTTTAATGATTTTGAATCCATTAGAGCGGAGGCATCCATCCGCTTCATCAGCACCCACAAAGGCAGCAGCTCCAGCTATAGCACCGGTACTACCGTATGGGGTAGAGAGGAAAGTTAAGTTGTGGTATCCCAGCTCCATGCTGAATTTATCCAGCCATTTGTTGTCACGAGGATACGGCGAGGTCTCCAAGGATGTGGCGTTGTCATCAGGCAATGCAGGTTGGGTCTCGACCTTATTGCTGTAACAGCAGGCAGATGTAGATTCTTGAGACATGGTAAGCGAGTGTAGAGAATTGCAGTCCAGCAGGCCTTTTAATGACGGTAATATGTGGGCGGGCTTAAGAGGCGGTCCGTTGATTCGGGGGCAACTTTTTCAGGCTGGAACAATTTAACTTTAACAGAATTATAGCGCTCATACACTGAGCACCATTTAAACATCTTGTTAATAGATGTAAAAATGTGATCAACTATTTGCACATCTTTCCACTGGAACACAAAGCACAATTCATAGTATGCGTGATGTTCAGCATGGGGGATAGGCCATGTATGATCACAAAAGGCATCTTTGTTGTTGGTAAAAAATATGTAAACACAGTCATCTGGTAACTTTCTACTATAATCCCCAACTACACGATACCTTGTACTTGGCGATACGCCATGCCACTCTGCAATGTATAGGGGATTGTCGCCGCAGTCGAACAAGTCTCTCCATACAAATCTGTGAAACAGACCCCAGTCTTTATCAGGGAAAAATAGACAGGTATCCATAGATGTGAATTCATCTTCAGCATCAGAGGTGTAGATCCTCACAGTACGTCTCAGTTTGTCGAACCTATACCTGACAACACGATCCTCAGAAATAGGGAACGCAGTTTTCACAATATCCTCATCTTCATGGAGAAACTTTGTTAAACTAGGCATCTCTTTCTTTCTTGGAGCATAAACCCGATTCTCTCTCAATTCAACAGGTCCTCCTGTAGGTTAGACACATGATACCTTTCTTCGGGGTTTAGCAGTATTTGGACCTGGCATTGTGAAACGAGAGTCTTCTGTTGTTTTGGGCATCATGCATCCCAACCCTAATTTAAACACTACCTATGGGAGAGACTACCCCTTAAACTTACACCCATTACAGCTGTGAAAACAACACGTGCTAAAATCTAAAATGGCCGATTCCCTTCCTGTTTGAACAAATGTCCGGACCATAAAACCTGACAGCTGACAACTACTAGAGTCATAAATCAAAAGTCATAAATCATTTTTGACACATAGTCCGTAATATCTACTGCTCACTTAGATATCACTTTTGCCTTATGGCACGGTGCTCCATCATGCTGGAAAATGCATTGTTCTTCACCAAACTGTTGTTGGATTGTTGGAAGAAGTTGCTGTTGGAGGGTGTTTTGGTACCATTCTTTATTCATGGCTGTGTTTTTGGGCAAAATTGTGACTGAGCCCACTCCCTTGGATGAGAAGCAACCCCACACATGAATGGTCTCAGGATGCTTTACTGTTGGCATGACACAGGACTGATGGTAGCACTCACCTTTTCTTCTCTGGACAAGCCTTTTTCCAGATGCCCCAAACAATCGGAAAGGGGCTTCATCAGAGAATATGACTTTGCCCCAGTCCTCAGCAGTCCATTCGCCATACTTTTTGCAGAAGATCAATCTGTCCCTGATGTTTTTTTTGGAAGAAGTGGCTTCTTTGCTGCCCTTTTTGACACCAGGCCATCTTCCAAAAGTCTTCACCTCACTGTGTGTGCAGATGCGCTCACACCTGCCTGTTGCCATTCCTGAGCAAACTCAGCACTGGTGGCACTCCGATCCCGCAGCTGAATCCTCTTTAGAGGACGATCCTGGAGCTTGCTGGACTTTCTTGGACGCCCTGAAGCCTTCTTAACAAGAATTAAACCTCTTTCCTTGAAGTTCTTTATGGTCCTATAAATTGTTGATTTAGGTGCAATCTTAGTAGCCACAATATTCTTGCCTGTGAAGCCATTTTTATGCAACGCAATGATGGCTGCACGCGTTTCTTTGCAGGTCACCATGGTTAACAATGGAAGAACAATGATTTCAAGCATCACCCTCCTTTTAACATGTCAAGTCTGCCATTCTAACCCAATCAGCCTGACATAATGATCTCCAGCCTTGTGCTCGTCAACATTCTCACCTGAGTTAACAAGACGATCACTGAAATGATCTCAGCAGGTCCTTTAATGACAGCAATGAAATGCAGTGGAAAGTTTTTTTCAGGATTAAGTTAATTTTCATGGCAAAGAAGGACTGTGCAATTTATCTGATCACTCTTCATAACATTCTGGAGTATATGCAACTTGCTATTATAAAAACCTAAGCAGCAACCTTTCCAATTTCCAATATTTATGTAATTCTCAAAACTTTTGGCCATGACTGTACATTGCGGGAGTGCTTGGGAAGAAAACAGACAGTGAACAATGAGTTAATAAATAGTGAAGCAGTTGGTGTGGGAAGTGTAGGATTTAAATCAAACTTTGCTTATCAACACTTACATAAAACATGTGAATATACACCTATAAATTACTTGCATATACATTTATACTATTGGATGTTCAAAACAATATATATGAAACTTGTGTATACCAAGCTAACACACAACGTAACAGTTACGTAACATATTAGCCATTTTTGGTAATTCTGTGACATACCAACAGACAATGTAACCACAACGTCAAATGCTGGTAATTCCATTACCATCCCAATACCACTAACATAACAAAATAACTAAGAGCATCCCAGACAGGTAGTAATAACTTGGTAATTCCACAATTTATTGTCAACATAACTGCAAAGTCTTTAGCCTGTAATTTAGTTACCAGTACATGCTGCCAGTGTGCAATGCGTTTTAGTACCCTGGTCTCCACATAACTTTACAGATCACATTTTTTTTTTGTGATAATGTGTCATTTTGATAATGTCATGTGTTTACTGTATTTATTAAAAAAATTATTAACACTCCCAGCTACTCATAATTTGTAACTGCAACATATTTTAATGACCAAAGTTTTGTTGTGACAATGTAACTAATTATGTCGTGACAACCAGAATGTGAAATTCCCGGTTACGTTGCTACAATGTAACTTCTCGACGTTGCCAGTTAGTAATAACGACGTTGTGATAATACTCAGATCCAATTAATTAATGTCTAATTATCTGCCATACCAAAAAATAAGCCTAAAGGTTATGGTTAAACTTGTGGAAATAAAAACAAATTATCTGCCATAAAGGACAAAAGTTTTGCTCATAAAATTCGTAATCTCTTGTGTTTGTGATGAAAAGCTGTCACGAGATGGTATAGGAGACGGGACAAAAGGTAGGATCCAAGTGCATTTAATTGTGAGTCATCTTACAAAAACTGGACATGGTGAAAAACAAAGTAACAAATAACAAAACAATAAACTAAGACCAGGAACTAAAACATAACATGAGCAAAAACCATACCATCAAAACCAATGGCAACAAGAAGACATATAACGACAGAGCAAAGACAAGACGGGTGCAGGGTATATTTATAGTCCAAACAATTCTGTCGTGAACGGGTTGCAGCTGCGGAAGTGATCAGTGTAAGTGGAGACTGGGTGTGTGTGACGGAATGCTGGGAATTGTAGTTCGATATGATATGTAGTTCACCAGCGATCTCTGAAGTCCTTGATCGCTGGTGAACATGACAGTACCCCCCTCCTAAGGAGCGGATTCCAGACGCGACAGAATATTCCCGGAGGGAGGTGAAGCGGAGGTGGAACAGGGGGAGGGCATGGAGGGTCCAAAACAAAACAAAACACTAAAACAAACTGGCACATAACACAGTGACTAGACAGGAACAAGAAATACAAAAACTGTGGAACAAGAAACTGTGGCGGACCTGGAGCGTGGAACTCCGGCGGATCTGAAGCATGAAGCTGTGGAGGACCTGGAGCATGGAATTCAGGGGGATCTGGAGCATGAAGCTGTGGAGGACCTGGAGCATGGAATTCAGG
>CAIGQV010018344.1:8760907-8771957 GCA_903798115.1 Danio jaintianensis | reverse complement strand
CTCTGGGGCTGGAGCCGACACTGGCGGGCGCTCTGGGGCTGGAGCCGTTGTGGTGGAGGAGCCCTTTCTCCTCCTACGCTTCCTTGGTTTAGGTGGCCGGAAGCTGGCCACCTCTTCAGACACTGTTGTGTACTCGACAGCCTCCGGAACTGCTGCAGTGTCTGTTGCGGGTGCCTCGGGGGGTGATGCTGCAGTCAGAGTGGTAGCTGGATGGGGCTCAAGTGGTGCCTCTGATTTTTCGTGGGACTCAGACGACTGCTCCGGCAGCCCTGGGGAGTCACACGGCTCTGGCAGCCTTTTGAGGGGCTTAGAAAAGACTGGTCGTGAACTTGACTGTCGAGGATAGGCGCGGAGCTTAAGTTTGGCTCTCCTCCTTTTGCTCTCCTGGGGTTCCTCCTCCTCAACAACTGAAATAGCGAAGGGAGAGCCCGACAACAAAAGTGCAAACTCCATGTATAGATATAGACCCCAGTCCTCCTCAAATGTTGGCATTTTTGAGCGAACTGGGTCTGAAAGTCCTCCTTGAAAAAACATCATCAACAGTAGGTCGTCGTAGCTGCTTCTCGGCGCCAAGTTCAAAAACCCCGTCACGTAACGCTCAACGGAGCGATTACCCTGACGGAGTCTGATGATCTCACCATCTGCTGGATCCATAGAGGCTCTGTCGTTCTGTCACGAGATGGTATAGGAGACGGGACAAAAGGTAGGATCCAAGTGCATTTAATTGTGAGTCCTCTTACAAAAACTGGACATGGTGAAAAACAAAGTAACAAAATAACAAATAACAAAACAATAAACTAAGACCAGGAACTAAAATATAACATGAGCAAAAACCATACCATCAAAACCAACGGCAACAAGAAGACATATAACGACAGAGCAAAGACAAGACGGGTGCAGGGTATATTTATAGTCCCAACAATTCTGTCTTGAACGGGTTGCAGCTGCGGAAGTGATCAGTGTAAGTGGAGACCGGGTGTGTGTGACGGAGTGCTGGGAATTGTAGTTCGATATGATATGTAGTTCACCAGCGATCTCTGAAGTCCTTGATCGCTGGTGAACATGACAAAAGCTATTTATTGGATACGAAACCAATTCGAATTTTGAAAATTAATAAGAGGCTGTTGGAGATCTGCGCAAGTATTTTTGTTAGCTTTTTAAGTAATTTTAGGAATAAATGCCCTGTTTGGTTAAAATGTGCACTCCTTTATTGACGCAGTCTGAGGTAACGTTCAAATCTTAAGAAGATGACTCTGTATTTACAGTTTAACGGTGTCACTGTGTGCTCTGCACACAAAAGGCACGAAACACGGGAGTTATCAAAAACACGTAGATTTATTAACATAACACTCACTGGTAAATGGAGACACGGGAAGACGGAGACACTGCACGTAGACAATACACCATGGCAATACAATACTGGACAATGAATGAACTAAACAAAGGGGTATATATACACAGGAGGGATAATGAAACACAGGTGAAAATAATCAACAGTAAACGGCGGGAAAACAGAACAAAGGGATCACATGACGACGACAAAACAGACACCTGACCTCACGCCTTCAACATAACGTAATATGAGGGAGGATGGGAGGGGAGGGGCCAGGGAGGAGTTTCAGGAGGGAGGAACCAGGAAGGGAGCTGGAGCAGGAAGACCCAGGACACAGCCAGAAGGAGGGTCCAGGGCGGAGTCGAGGAAGGAAGGGACCATGGAGGAGGAGTGGCTGCCGACTCCAGGGGGCTGACTGAGGGAGACGCCGCTGATGGCGGTGGAGCCCAAGGAGGAGACGGAGAGCCGTAGGGTGAAGGTGACGCCGAGGTCCCGGAGGGCCGGGGTGGAGCAGACGGCTCACCCAAGCGAGGCGACGAGCAACAGAGGACCAAGGCGTAGCTGGAGGGAAGAAGGAGCTCAACGCAGTTGGCAGGACGGAGCGACGAGGCGCACCCAGAGGAGTGGAGTCCAGAGGTGTAGGAAGAGCGACGACTGACCAAGGCGAAGCCGGAGGGATGAGGGAACCTGGTGAAGCTGGTGGACTCACGGTCCACGGCGGAGATGAGGGAGGAGGGAGCCAATGCGGAGCACAAGGGTCGAAGGGCCGAGGTGGAGTCCGTAGCTCGGAGGCTGGAGGAGCTGACGCTGGGCGACACCCTCCAGAGGGCGATGCTGGCAGGCAGCACCTCAGAGCGAGCTCCACCTCTGGAGCTTGAGGGTGAGCTGGGGGGCTGGCTGACTGCAGCAGCGCTGGAGCTGGTTGACTGGCTGCAGTCATAGGTGTGAGTAGAGGTGAAGAGGGTGGGAAGTCACTCACGACTCTGGAGCTTGAGGCATCGGGAAATTCAGGAACTAAAAAAACTGTGTGGAAACAGTTGAAGTGGAGGTACGTCTTTGCTGTCTGGAAACAGCGGAAGGGGCTTGACTTCGGCCCAGAAGTCGGTGAGCAACTTCCCAGTGTCCAGCGGTTGCACATCTGCAGAGGGGCGGGGTGGACGGGACTCTGGACGTGGACCAGGACTCCCCCTTTCGGCGATGTTGCCGGCTCACACACCTGGTCAGATGGTCTGTTGAGCTCCTCCTCCATGGTGTAACTCTGCTCTGTCACTCTAGATGGTGATGGCTCGTACACCGCGGGTGGCTCTCCGTCTGCGGTGGGCTCTGGCAAATGCTCCCTGCAGGTGGGTGGTGTTTGGCTGGTCACTGGGTCGGGAGTGGCGCTGGCGAGCTCTTCCTCCTCACAGACGATGAATGTTGCTCCATTCCTCACCAGAGTCCACTCCACATAGGTGGCGATATTGCCCCGAGGTCCATCTTCGGACGACCGTGCTCTGCAAGCGTTGTTAGAGCTGTTGTTGCAGAACACGAAGAGCACGTCGTCCGGATAGCTGATGATATTAGCTACAAACAAGTACCGTCTTGTATGGTCCTCGAGGCTGCTTTCCCCCTGCTCCAGCAGGAGGGGAAGAAATTCGGGGCTGTCGATGGGGTCCATGGGAACACGGGGGAGAGGAAAAGAAAACACTGGGGCAAAAAACACTAAAAAGAAAAAAAACAGGGGAAAGTACGCCACAAACTGTTTGGGGTCCAGTATTCTGTCACGGTGTGCTCTGCACACAAAGGCATGAAACACGGGAGTTATCAAAAACACGTAGATTTATTAACATAACACTCACTGGTAAATGGAGACACGGGAAGACGGAGACACTGCACGTAGACAATACACCATGGCAATACAATACTGGACAATGAATGAATGAACTAAACAAAGGGGTATATATACACAGGAGGGATAATGAAACACAGGTGAAAATAATCAACAGGAAACGGCGGGAAAACATAACAAAGGGATCACATGACGACGACAGAACAGACACCTGACAAATGGTAGTTATTTTACATTTAACAGGATGCTATGACCTGTTTCTTTATCTCAATCTTTAGTTCTAACAAATCATAAATTAACAAATAGTTTTAAAACATTTTCTTTTTTGTGGTCTTGATTGCTTTCAGTTGCTTTCTAACTTGTTTAGTTATGCTGTTGTTTTGTTGTGCTGTTATCGGTTGTTATTTTTTCAATACCCTTTAAATACAACCACATATCATCCAAACCATCTTCAAGTGCATGGCAAGGATTGAGGATCAAGAGATTGACCATCATGAAGAGTGTGTTTTATGGCAAGTCTCATTATTTTAGTGTATCTAAGGCAAAACTAAATTGATTTAAACTTATTTAGGCCTCCCTGTTGTCCTGGAACTCCCTTTGTCATTATTAAATGATTTGCGGAGCAATATCCAGCCATACAGGCAGCCCTTCTTTTGACCCACAAAACAAAAGCTGAAGAGAAGAGACAGGTGATCTACAGAGTTGAACTTAATTACTGATAGCTGAGTGAATACCTTTAGGACATTGTTTTTCAGTCCTGGTCCTGAGATGCACAGCTATGTACATTCTGTATGTCTTGTTTTTCCTAACATGCTAAGTTTAGTTTATAGAGCTCTTTTTTAATGAGTCTGTGTGTTTAGTAATAGAGATGTACAAATGTAGTACTTTGTGTCCCTATTACTAATCACTGAATGGAATCACTAATGTTTAGTAAAAGTGAATTGTATAGTATATATGCTACTGCATTATTTGTTTTTGTTATTTATTTACTTGCTAGAGATAAATCTTTGAGATTTATTTAGAAGAAAACTGAACTTGAGTGTGTTTGGTAGACAAGGACTGTTGCAGTGAAAACAAATTTATGAACCATTTTCATCTTATGATACTCGTAACATGCAGTGGCTCATGGCCTTTCAAATGTATTAACTTGCACAGTGTATGAGCGCCATGATTATATAACTTATTGTACATTATACTATTTCATTAACTTCATATCAAATAAGCAATATCGTCATGAAGCTTGAGGGGTTCATCAGCCTGCTGGTCATCCTGGAAATCTGCCCTTCACACGACAATGTGTTTGTCCTGTGACAGGCAGTTTGCTACATGTGAGTGTGACCATTTCACAAAAAAAGGTTTTCTATTTGTAAACACACAGTCACAAAGTTAAATTATTTCTGTGAATTGAAGGTGAATTTTCAGCATCAAAATTTTCAAATGATTTTTAACAAATCAGTATAAAAAGTGGATATGATAATTATGAAATATTCATTTTTTCTGTCAATATTAAAAACAGTTGTGCTGATTAATATTCTAGTGTACAGTACCATTTAGAAGTTTGGTGTACCTGTTGGTTTGTGCCAGTGACATTAATGCATAGATGTAGACACCTCACCTTTTGCTTTTGTGCAGTGAGATCTGAGCTTCTATTTATAAATATGGTAGAATGATCACCTCTAGCACTAAAGATTACTTTGTCAGTAACATACCTGATCTTTCTAATTTCCTTAGCATTCCAGACAACCTAGAAGAGATTTGACACCACAACTGAAACAATTGATTTTGTCCTTTCTAGCACTTTAGACATAGTTGCTCTGTTACATTTAAAAAAAATAGGGAAAAAAAATCAGATGCCATGGCACAATGAGCACACTCGTGCCTTAAAGAAAACAGCCCAGAAAATGGAATGTAGAGAAGAAAGAAAGGAAAATAAACAGCCCACAGTTGTAGTTATTATACATACTCTTGCTTGTGCTTACCACTTTGTTTTTACTTACTTTCATTTTCCAGTTTGTTTACTGACTCGCATCTGTTTTTCTTTTAAGTGCGTCATACAGTTTATTTACTTACTCGTGCCTAACTGCACCCTTTATATTGTATTGTAATTAATTTTGTATATGTGCTCTGCATCATCTTGTGAGGGTGCTCTGCTCTTTGTGTTTCTCTCGCTCTTTCTCTCTTTAGTGCCTATTGCTCATTTCATACACACGCTCAAGCTCCTTTTATCAGATTCCAGTGGTCAGAATCTACTTCAACTCATGGTGAGTAAAAATGGCTTCTCCTCTTCTTCTCACACGCATTTCCTGACATATGATTAGTGCATCTCTCTCTGTCAGCAGTAAGGGCTTTACAAGTGAAAAATTTAGATAAATAGTCAGGCTGACAGAGAGGATCTCAGAATTAGAGACACATATCCAAACTTTAATTGAGAATAGTAAGAGTGCTAGGTCTCTAGATAAAGTAGATAATGTTTTCTAGAAAGGATTTTCTGATGAATAAAGTGTATAATAGTTAAGAAAAGAAGATTTTATTGATTTAAATAACATTTTATTTGACCTGTCACATTACACATACAGATATGACTACTGAGAATGTGCATTTCTTTACACGGCATGCTTCACTTTGTCACACGCAGGCAGCACTGCTGCAGCAGCAAAGGCCGTCTTTTCGGTCCTATTAAAAAACACTTTTGTGCTTCACGTAGTATCCACCAGGTGGTGAAAGGAATTACCACTTTTCTATTGTCAGGCCATCACAAGCAATCTTCATATTGACAATTGTGCTCCCTTCATGGTCCACTTTGAAAAAAAAAATTATGCCATTTTCAAATCAACCGTGGCTAATGACGAAAGCTATAGGTGATCTATGTTTTAAAAGCGGAAACTACATTATGTCTCCAAGGCTTGTGAAAACCAGGCACATGCAGAGGGGGGGGGGGCTTTGAGTGCTTGAGCACCTGTCGTTTTTTCTCATGGAGAAAAAAATGCCCCTCAAAATGAATGAAAGTTTCCTAAAACTTGTTCTGTTCTCTTTGTATGACTTTGCTACATATCACTGCAGCTTTGGGACTCAGAACTAAGATATGTGCTAATAGGATACAGTTGCCAAGTAATATAGAAGGGAGGCAGAGAGCTCACTATCTGGTACGAGCTGCGCTCTGGGTCTGTTTGTGCATTTTTTGATGTTTCTGTGCAGGACAACGGAATCATAGAAGTCAACGGGCACACAACCTGAAGTGAAGCTGGTATACCTGACTACAGATGACAACTGGACTGCTATTTGCTGGAGAGGAAAAGAGGAACGCCCTGGGAGTGACTGAAGATAGTTTTCGATAAATAGTGTTTGCATACATTAAGACGGCACTTCGGACTGCCTGATCGCCTGATTGACTGCTGTTCTGTGTTTTTGGTTAAAATTGTGAGTGAGCCCACTCCTTTGGATGAGAAGCAACCCCACACATGAATGGTCTCAATTAGTAAAAATGCAAGTGAACAAAGCTAGACAAGAGGTCAACTATCAAAAGAAAAAAGGTAAACAATTGGTGTAGTCACCTCAGCCTGAACAATCCTTTATGGCACTTGTGTACAACCCACCGCCACAGTGTCAACATCATCTAGGGGAAATAATAGGGGCGGCATGAGGGGTCAGTGGGGTCCCAGGGGTGACAGGGTCACAGAGAGGGCTGCTTCCGGTGTGACAGCCTGGCCACCAGTCACGTGACTGTCAGACTCCAATTAAATGCTACACATGTAACCAGTTGAGACACATCTCAACTAGCTGTCCACAAGACCAGAACCACCAGGCCCAAAGAGGGGGTATGCAAGGAGGCTAAGGATTTGTAGCACCACATGCAGGGTTGGCTCCAAACCCTGGGAGACAGAATCCAGGTCAGGGTGCAATATCCACTCTGGAGTGGAGAGGAGCAATAGTGAGGAGGCCCACAGAGAGACCAAAGCAGGGCTAGGGTGTAGTCGCTGCTATCAATGGATGTTAACGAACACCGTCTGAACTTTCTGGTTTATACTGGGGCCACATATTCAAAGTTGGTTACCCCAGTCGATCAGGATTTAATTTTACAAAAAACTGTAGAGGTGATGGGTTTCTCTGGGGAATGTGAAAGCCTTTAACTGAGTCAATACCAGTGTCTGTGGCTGGACAACAACTGAAACATCGCTTTCTGTTATCAAACAGAACCCCAACAACCTTATTGGGCAGAGACTTGTTGATAAAGCTTGGTGCATCAATTCTGTGCTGTGATGATGGTGTCTTTGTGAGATTTCCCACAGGAATTACTAAGAACTGTTCACTAAGCACACCAGGCATGGGGGGACAGTGGCTGCTATCATCTGCACGAGAACCTGAGGGTGCTGATATCTATTGGGGTGAACTGGAGCCAGAAACCCTACCGGGGGATGGCCTGATCTTGCTCTACATCTTGTGGAAGCCATGGGTAACCCTTATTTCACTATACAGGCCTCCCAGTGACCCACCTCACATTATTTTTTTATGTGATAGAAACCAAACTGAATGGTATCAAGAAATATTTGAACATAAATTGGAAGGGTGTGGTTGGCAAATACTATCTCAAAGGGAATTTGGGTAAGAAAAGAGGGAGTAGGGGAGCAATCGACTTACTAAAGAACAAAGACACTGGTATAAGATGGGGCCAGAAGCAGAACCACATGTTACGTTAACTGTGCATCCTGAGCATCAAGCTAAGGATTTGGGGCCTATGACCAAACGATTGTCTAAATTGACCGATTGAGTCGCCACTCAAATACCAAATATATTCTATTAACCATCAGATAAAGCTTATCACATTGATACCATGACAGTAGACAGCATGGTGATGAAACCTGTGTGGGTCACGAGGTGGCACAGAAGGGAAAGGACGGATCAGGAGTTGACAGCACCAATGTTAGACAGTTTACCAAACCAATTATGGTCAACGGGATCAACAGATGTGGGTTTTTGCTCCTCATTATCAGACATCACTTTTTAATTGATGGAAGATAGGCTGATTTGGCAGCCACAGTAACCCTCATAAGCCACAAGCTGAAGCAGCTATTGCAGACACAATAGAAGGGTTGTTAAAAGTAGACATGTTAGAGCCATCAACCTCAAAATGTAACACACCAACAAAATACAGGGAAATACAGAATGGCTCATGATTTGAGGAAAGTTAACACTGTAGTTCAAACAGCCACATTGTCAGTGCCAAATCCATACACTGCACTATCAGCTTTGGATTAAGAACATAAGTGGTTCATATGTATAGACTTGGGTAATGCATTTTTCTGTTTACCACTGGCACCAAATTTAAGTGATGTGTTTTCATTTATCTTCAGGGGGCAGCAATACAGGTACACCAGAGTACCAAATTGTTGTATGAAGTGTTTGCTGAACCCAGCCAGGCCCAAATATGACAGCATCACTTTCACAGTCATCGGTTTAGGGTGTAATTTAGGGAATTATTTAGGGAATAATTTAAGTACATTGTTCCCAGGGCTGTTTAACCACGCCCGGAGAGCCCTCCTGAGTGATTTCCCATTGTCAGAGAGAGTGGTGTTGATTCAGTACGTTGATGACATTTTACTAGCTGCAAAAACTGTGGATACCTTGTTTGACTGCGACTAAACAGGTGTTATTACACTTATGTAGAGCTGGCTTTAAAGTAAACAAATCAAAACTACAGTCCAGGGATGAGTGGTGACTGGGCTAGGCGCAGGGATATTGCCCACTCACCGATCAACCATTTTGAATCACCCTAAACCGATGACTGTGAAAGACATGCTGTCATATTTGGGCCTGGCTGGGTTCAGCAAACACTTCATACAACAATTTACAGACAGAACCACACCATTAAGACAACTAATACAGGAAAAGGGAGCCAGACAGCTGAGAGCTATGTTAGACTGGACAACAGAGACAGAAAAGCAGATCATTGACTTGAAAAAACCACCGACTACTAAAGTAAAGAAAAAAACCTAGAGAGAAACCAGGCTCAGTTGGGCATGACCATTTCTCCTCTGGCCAAACTTCTTGTGCAGAGCTGCAGTCTAGGCCACGGAGGCTGGAGAACATTGGACGCCCATCTTGGAGAAGCTGCAGGTGTAAGTAGGTCACCGGCGGATGTTCAGGCTGGCCCATGGGATCAATGCGGAGACTAGTCTGTCACTGGGGTCTTAAAAGAGAGAAAGGGTCAACCATTTAATTTACCTTTGATCTGTACGAGGTCATTGATTGTGGGGGGGCTAATTATTCGTGGAGAGGTTATGACGTGTGCTTGTGTTTGAATCATGCCTTAAGCCAGAGGTGTCAGGAAGGATGCGAACTAAGTGAACAATGGTGTCCAGGATGGTTAAATATACCGGATAGTGGACACCTAATGGGTGGCGAAGGGGTACTAGTTAATGTGGAGGGAGCAGTTACATCTCCAAAGGGACTTCAGTCCCTCCCAGAACCTAGTGACAATATCATTAAACTGGACAAGAACACCTTCAAGTCAGGGAAAAGATATTTAGTTGGTAATGGGAGTGGATGTGATGGGGAAAGACCCCTTAAGGTTAATAAAGACCAAGTTGAGCAAACCACTAGTAAAAGAAGATAGTAACGTGTCAGTCAGACCAATAACACAGTTGAGAAAGATAAACAACAGGATGCGGGTAATAACTGTAGATTATACTCAGTTAAAGCCACTGGATGTTATTGAGAAGGCCACAGGGTTTAGTGAAACTAATTTAGGGCTGGAATGGATAGCAACAACGACCAGAGATCAAGGCATGGGTAATTGTGTGGCGTGTGCCAAAGCAAGGCCATGCTCATACACAGAACCAGCTCCTCTGTATCCGGAGGATGAATGGGGGTACGGGTGTATGTTGAACCTGACAAAAATGGCCTCCCCACCAAATTGGTCCACTTTAGCCTCAATCTATCCACCTATTGACTACAACACACAAACTGGACCATTTACATGATGGGATGGGATTTTACATGTTTTAATTTCACGAGGCTGAATGCAACTGTGAATTTCGGATGAATTGACCTGAAATGCTGTAAAACAATAATGTCTGATAAAGGAACCATAATAGGCAAATGCACAAGGGCAGGACTATATTACTACTGTGGAGGATATAGACAGTTCTTAAATGTGCCAACTAGAGTAACTGGATTGTGTACAATGGTGAGATTGGGTGCACCTCTGGTGCTAATAGGAGAAAAAAGACAACCAATGAGGGTGGGGCAGAAAGTAACACCAGGGCAGTAAATAGCTTGACGAAGACGACATATATTAGGGAAAAGGAGTGTAGAAAGTTTTGGCTTGACAAAGGATAGTAGGACTTACATAGACTCGATTGGAGTACCACAGGAGGTGCCAAATGAATTTAAATTAGCAGATCAGATAGCAGCAGCATTCGAGAACATTCCAGTAGTCACAGCTTTATTTCCTGTGACTCCAAACAAAAATGTTGACAGGATCACCCATGTCCATTATAATGTGTTAAAGTTGGCAAATTTGATGAGGGATTCAGTTGAGGGATTAGCAGAGAAATTAGGCCTGACCTCTCTAATGGCAGTACAACATAGGAAGGCCCTAGATATGTTATTGGCTAAAGAAGGTTGGGTCTGTGCGACTTTTGGAGGTATGTGTTACATGTGGATACCTAATAATACCGCACCTGATGGATCTGTCACAAGGGCATTGGATGGGTGACGAGCATTATCTAACACAATGCAGGAGCACTCTGATGTAAACAGTTATCTTGAGGAATGGCTGAACGAAGCCTTTGGCAAATGAAAAGAGTTGATAATCAGAATCAGAATCAGAATCGGTTTTATTGCCAAGTGTGCTTACACACACAAGGAATTTGTTTTGGCTACAGAAGCTT
>CAIGQV010018344.1:8736333-8750907 GCA_903798115.1 Danio jaintianensis | reverse complement strand
CTTATAACAGTATACAATGCAATACTTTCTCCTACGCATTTGTACACCGCACCTTATAACTTGTAAAACTTGTATATTTATAACAAATCTGTACAACAATTCATCATCCAGAGCTCTATTGTCTAACTGCATCTCTGTTTAATGTTTGTCGTATTTTATTTCATTTTTTCTCATATTTATTTTGTGTTGTCACTTGTCACTTTATGTACACTGGAAGCTTCTGTAGCCAAAACAAATTCCTTGTGTGTGCAAGCATTAGAGATATCTCTAATTACAATTCTGCCTAATCAAAATTAATTTAGAGATATCTTTAATTACAATTTGTACTAGTCAAAACTCATTTGTAGATATCTGCAAATATTTGCAATCCTATTTTTCAATGGAAGTCAATGGAGGAATATGACTAGTCATAATAGGGTTGTAGATATCTCTAATGTATATTTTGACTAGTCAAATTAACATTGTAGATATCTTCAATGCATATTATGACTAGTCACAATCACATTCCAGATATCTTAATTGCAATTACGACTTGTCAAAATTGCAATATAGATATCTGGAATTGGAATTATGACTAGTGAAAACGGAATTATTACTAGTACGGCAAGGAGTATTTAATGCTAAAACGGCTTGCCATACACATTCGATATAAACCCGAAAAAGTGACTTAAAGTCTTAAGTATATATAGTCACAAGTGTCGTTGCTATTTTTAATCAATCTTAATCTAATTATAATTTGAAATGAAATGGCATACAAACGGCATCTTTCCAAAACTGACCAAATTAAGAAAAGAAAAGCAGAGGGAAAAAAGCAAGCTCAAAGTAAAGGTATGTTCTACTATGCATAATACATTTTTTTAGTAGTACTTAACAATACTTTGCAATACTTACAAACTTATTTGTTTAAATCTGAGTAAATATTTTTCATATGTATTATAGGTTAAATATGTTAGTTAATAAAAATGTATACCCTTAAATGTTAAAATTGTAATTTTTTTGTGCTTTCTTCTCACTTTTTTTTTACAACAGTGGGACCAGTATTTTTTTATCTCGCCTAGGGCCCCTCAACCCTACGGGCCGGCACTGATAGAGCATGAACAAACTGACATTAATCTAAAGCAGACGTTTTTGATGATGTTCATTTTGACAGCTTTATTACAAAAGCCTCTATTTTACAGTCCACACAGCAACACGAAAACATCGTTTTTGTATTTATCCTAAATAAATGATAAATATCCATTTTTCATTTCCTAAAAATGCCATCTCAGTGTGGACAGAAGGCCAAAACAAATATGTATTAGTCTGGCCAAAGTTTGTCTTAATGCATAAAGTTTAACATTAAATAAAGTCAGATTATGATTAAAAATTCAGTTCCAGCTATCTTTGAAAGTCCTCTGTTGTATAGGTAGACGTCACTCAGAGCTTCAGGTCCCCATTTGGCATGTGTTTTTAGAAAATTTGCATATTGTGAATTTTTTAAAAAACATTCTAAGGTCAATATTATTAGCTATCTTAAGCAAATTTTTTCCCGATTGTTATACAATGACTTGCCTAATTACTCTAACTTGCCTAATTAACCTAGTTAAACCTTTAAATGTCACTTTAAGCTGAATACTAGTATCTTAAAAATATCTAGTAAAATATTATGTACTGTCATCATGGCAAAGATAAAAGAAATCAGTAATATTAAAAATTAGATATTAAAACAATAATGTTTAGAAATGTGTGTGAAAGGCCGCACGGTGGCGCAGTGGGTAGCACGATCGCCTCACAGCAAGAAGGTTGCTGGTTCGAGCCTCGGCTGGGTTAGTTGGCATTTCTGTGTGGAGTTTGCATGTTCTCCCCGTGTTTGCGTGGGTTTCCTCCGGGTGCTTCGGTTTCCCCCACAAGTCCAAAGACATGTGGTATAGGTGAATTGGGTAAGCTAAATTGTCCGTAGTGTATGTGTGTGAATGAGTGTGCATGGATGTTTCCCAGTGATGTGTTGCAGCTGGAAGGGCTTCCGCTGCGTAAAACATATGCTGGATAACTTGGCGGTTCATTCCGCTGTGTCGACTACAGATTAATAAAGGGACTAAGCCGAAAAGAAAATGAATGAATGTGGGAAAAAATCTTCTTTCTGTTAATTAGAAGTTGGGGAAAAAATATACAGGGGATAATAATTCAGGATGGTTAATAATTCTGACTTCAACTGTATATATAATTATTTTAATTTCAAGTCTAAAATACAGTAGTCAACATCTAAACCTACAGTAGTCAACATCAAAACCTGTCATCAAAGTTGTCCTAAAGCTATTGAATAACACCTATATTTTTATGATCCACTTCAAATGTTGATTTCTGTATTTGCAAGTAAAACAAAATTATTTAGCATTTAAGGTTACTATTAGAATATTTAATAATATATAAATGTTAAAAGTGGGCTGCACGGTGGTGCAGTGGGTAGCACGTTCACCGCACAGCAAGAAGGTCGCTGGTTCGAGCCTCAGCTGGGTCAGTTGACGTTTCTTTGTGGAGTTTGCGTGTTCTCCCCGTGTTCGCGTGGGTTTCCTCCCGGTGCTCCGGTTTCCCCCACAAGTCCAAAGACATGCTGTATAGGTGAATTGGGTAAGCTAAATTGTCCGAAGTGTAATGTCAATGAGTGTGTATGGATGTTTCCCAGTGATGGGTTGCAGCTGGAAAGGCATCCGCTGCGTAAAACATATGCTGGATAAGTTGGCGGTTCATTCCGCTGTGGCGACCCCAGATTAATAAAGGGACTAAGCCGAAAAGAAAATGAATGAATGAATGTTAAAAGTTTCAAAAGTTTTAGAGTTTAGCATTAAATAATGTCAGATTGTGAGTAATAAATCTGTGTTCCAGCAGTCTAAGAAGGTCCCCTGTTGGATAGGCAGACAACCTGGCATGTGTTTTTGTAAAAATGCAGGAGTGCATACCCAACAGGAAGTCGGATATTTTTAACTTCCTCTGCCGAAAAAGTGCCATTTTTGCCATTTCCAGGCGTTGTACTTTAACGAACTCCTCCTAGAGATTTTATCAGATCAACACCAAACTTGAATATTGTCATCTAAAGGCCTTGGCGATGTGAAATTGCCAAGATCTAGAGTTTTCGTCAAAGGGCGTGTCTGTGGCCTCACAAACTTTGATGCTTTGCCACGAAACAGGAAGTTGTTATAACTCAGGCGTACATTGTCTGATCTGCTTCAAAATCCATATGTTTGACAACAGTCCTGACCTGAACACATTTACATTCCAATATCCAGATACAGTTATAGCGCCACCTGCTGGCAATAGGAAGTGACATGCTTTACAGTGGAACAAACTCCTCCTACAAATTTTATCACATCGAATCCATGTTCCATTAGTTTAGTCCAAAGGCCTTTGTGATGCTAAACTGTGAAGATCAAGTTCAGTGCTTCACCATGGAGGAGGAAGTACTTATAACTCAGCCAAACAATGTTTGATCTGCCTGAAAATTCACAGGTTTGATGAGATTCCTCTCCTGAAGACATCTACATGCCAATATTGAGTCACAGTCATAGCGCCACCTGCTGGCGGAAGGAAGTTTGGCATAAATCAGTGATTTTTCTCAGGTTTTTTATATACATATATATCAGCTTAAATTATTATTGTCTGCTGTTCTCTGTCATCCTAAGGCCACCGGACGGCGGTGAGCCCGGGTGCGAGGTCCCTTTTCTCATTGCTTGCAGCTTTAATTTTAGTTTGTTTTGTTTCTTAGTTTAGTTCCCTCTGTGTCTGTGTGTCGTCTCTCTGTCCCAGTCCAGCCCTGCCCAAATGAGTACCTGGCTGCTGGTGTCCTCTGTCAGCCTGCTACTGGTGAGATGACAACTGTCTGTGGTCAGCTGTGCCTCTTCCAAGGCCTTCACCCCCTCCTGACTGGCCTTACCATCTATGCTCAGTCTCCTGTCCTCCCAGCATTCTTTGGCTTTTGACTGCACCATCCAGGACACTCCAGCACTACCCCTTTCCTCTGTCTGCTTCATCCAGGACTCTCCAGCACTACCCCATTCATCACATATTGAACTGTTCTCCACCTAACCCCCATTTCACATCACTTTGTCAATAAACACCCCCTGCACTCATTCTGAGATTAAGTCCTCCTTCCTAAATCCGTGACAGAATGACCGAGAAGAGAGAGAAAAAAAGGTACAAGTGAAAATCTAAAATATAGAGAAACAAAAACTACCCAATGGTCCCCAAATGACAAGGCAATTATACTACTGTAAGTATACAATAGGCCACTAAATAGAACAGCAACAGTTGTTTGCCACAACAAATTGAATGATTTTACATGTGCATACAAATTTGCAATTGGGTCAAATAAAACATAGCATATATATATATCCCATTATTTACACTACCGCTCAAAAGTTTGGGGTCAGTACAATTTTTAAATGTTTTAAAATAAGCTTATCCTGCACATCAAGGCTGCATTTATTTAATCAAAAATACAGTACAAATTGTAAATTTGTGAAATGTTATTGCACTATAAAATAACTATAAATGTAGTATATAAAACTAAATATAAAACTATAAAAGGTAGTTTATAACTTAATTTAATAATTTATTCCAGTGATTTTAAAGATAAATTTTCAGCTTTATTACTCCAGTCTTCAGAGTCACATGATCCTTCAGAAATCACTCTAATATTTATTATTATTATTATTATTATTATTATTATTATTAATGGTAATAGTAATAAAACCAATAATGACTGGAGTAATAATTTCATTTGAAACTACATACAATGAGAAAGCATTTATTTAAAATTTCAATAAATATTTAAAACATTTTAACTTTTTTTTTTTTTACATTTAATAAATGCAGTTTTGAACAGAATAATTTTCTTTAAAAAAAACATAAAAAAAAAAAAAAACTGACAAACCCAAACTTTTGACCAGTACTGTATGTGCGCAAATGAAAACACTGAAACATGAGAACACACTGACAGAAAAAGAAAAGATAAATCCTCCAACCTGTCATTACATATCATATTATATTGTTATTATATAAGTATTAATCTTTGCTAGTAAACAAACTGATTTGAGGTTAACTCCTGTAATATTTGGGATAAGCATATACAAAAAGAACATTCTCTGCATCCCCCTTCATATGTCACAGTCAAGTCCAACCTGGTTGTCCATGGTTCATTTTTTGCTGATGCTACGATAGAACTCTTCATCCTCACGTAGTGAGGAGAGCAGCTGTATCTTCCCGTCATGAAGCACCCTCAGCTTACAAGTTTACCAATTACTTTGCTGTCGGTGGTGTTTTCACACTTTGTGTGTTTGGGTTTAGACATTATCCAATATGATTTGACGACCAAGTTTATAAAAGTTAAGGGTAGTTTTTGAGAAAATACTGCACTTATACTGCATGTCTTTGGACAGTGGGGGAAACCAGAGCACCCGTAGGAAACACACGTGAACATGAGGAGAACATGCAAACTCCATGCCCCTGCTAAGAACAGTGCTAAGAATTTACTTACGAATAAAAAAACATTCAAAGCTGCACTTAAAAGTTATTTATGCATCCTAGTCTTAATTTAAATGTCAGTGTTAGAGGTGATTCATGACCCTTAGCTGTGCCACAAATTGGATTTTGGATGACAACATAGGCATAAACCAATTACTGAGTAGTTTTATTCATTTAAGTATATTTTGAGAATAACTCAAGTTAACCTATAATACATATGAAATGTTTTTACTACATTCAACGCACGTTTGACATTAAGGAATTTAGGAGGATATATTATGATATACACTTGACATTAAAAAGGAAACATTAACACGTTTTACATCATGTTTTATGTAAAATGTTTAAACTGTTAGTGCTCAAACCTCAAGTGGCTGACAAATGATGCCTGCTCTTTTTCTTAATGATAAAGTTTGATTAGACTGCTTGCCATCAAACATTATAAAAATATTACTCCTCTCCTGAAATATTCAAGCAGACCAAAGGTCTGTGACCTGACGCAACATGACACAAGTGAATGCAAGTGATTGGGCTGTTATATTTGTGTTGGTTGCAGAAGAATTAAATTATTTGCGAGACTCCTGCAAAATAGTAATATCTAAAGTAAATAACTAAATATAAATATTTAAAACCAAATGAACAATTATTTATCTACTGTACTAAAGCACCATGAAAACTGGCACAAGGCTGTACTTTTGTATTCCAGCTTCCAGCACACCCTTGGAGAGAGCTGGTCACAAACTTGAGCAGAGACACATAATGTAAACTGTTTTACAAGGGAAGCACTAAAAGGTGAATCACCATCCAGCTCCAGATATTTTGCAAAGTGGAATTTTGTCAGCATTTGCCCAACACAATATAGTAAACAAGGTCACTAGAAAATTTGTCATGTGCAGTTCTCTACTCCACAGCGCCAACACAAACACCTACTGGCAACTCCTAATCACTTGAGAGACCTCTAAAACTGTCTTAATTGGGAGTGTAAGAGTGATTCTTAGCTTTAAGAAATTTGATTACTTCCGTTTATGCTTTAGTTTGTAAGTAGAGGTACATTTCATGAACTTTAGACTTAAATGGCATTTTGAGAAGCTTGACAAATACGGGCTGCAGATTGTGCCACCTCTGCTTTTTTTGGGCCAGAAAAAAAACAGTGACAATTAGCTGATAATTGCTGAGTTAAAAATTTGTTAAGCTGGGATGTCATCTCACCGGCTGAGAGTGCAGTCAGCACGATCTGACTCATCTTCAATAGAGGTCTTCACAGACAGTCTGTGGGGTGATAAATCCATGCTCTCCAACAACACTTGACAGGTCATCCTGCAAAATAATTTTTAATCAGTGTCTTAAGAAAAGGAAAAAAAAATCATTCACACTGCAAAACACAATAAGTTAAGAAAACTCATAGATTTGAAGATTTAATACTTGTCAAAACCCTAGGTGTCAAAACCCAACCCTTCCTATTTAATAGGTGTCAAAACCCATCCTATCCAGTAACCTCCATCAAGATTGCTATTGATATTAATATTAAAATTTAGATCTCACTTCACTAAAGGGCTGTTTACACGTGGTCACTTCATGTGTTTTTATTTTTTGATGGGATAGCTATCCAGTCATGATATGGGCAGGTGTAAATACCCTGCAAAAATGCATTCAAGATGGAGGTAAATCCAATCACTCAGACCACTTCAGGAGGTGGTTTCCAGATGCAAACTTGACTGAGATGCAAAAATGAGAGCACACGTGTTGTATGATTTTTAAAATAAAATTTAATTTTTGACCATGCAATGATTATGGTGTTCATTAAATAAACACTCGGGAGATTAAATAAATTAACTGGCTTGTAACATTTATTGTTTCAACAACTTCAGCACTTACTTAGATTGCTTGTTGTTCTGTTCTCTTACCATATTGTATCTGCTACCTAAATCTTTGTACTACTGCCATCTAGTGGTCACTGACAATAACATCAACGAATCACTACATCCTTTTTCCTTTAAGATAAAACAAACATTTATGCATAAACAACAAAGGTGATGTTTACACTTGTTTAGTACATTTCACATATAAACAAGCAGTCTCTTTACAGATTAAGTCAATCAGGTTTCTTTATGGTATGCACTGATCTTCTTAAAATGGGAAAGTCATTGGTTTCTGCAGAACGGCCATCATCAAGGGGAATGGAAGAAGGCTGCGTACTTTGTGGTACTTGTTCTTCAGGATAGATTTCTTCTTCTTTCTTGTCATCAAGTTTTTCCTGTGTCTTAAGAAGACTCCTGCAATTTCTTCTTAGAAATTGTCCATTCTCTGTTTTCACAACATTTGATCTCGGATTTACCTCTTCCAACGCAACAGCTCTTTTGTCCCAGCCACTTGCATCTTCCACTCTCACAATGTCATTCTTTGATAACACTTTTAGCATTTTTGTTTGTTTGTCATAGTTTTTTTTTGCCTCTTTTGGAGAGCTTGCTGTTTTTGTTTTACAGCTGCACTGCTCATTTTGTTTTGAAGGGATGGTTTACTATGAAGGGAAGCGTAAATTCACAGTGGTCTCCCAACTGCCTAAAGACTTGATGACATGGGGTCTACCTTGGTTTCGTGGTGCTGGTCTATCAGGATACGCTGCATGCAACTGAAATCCAATGATTTTTTTAAACTTGATATTGCAATCCTACTTCTGCTAGGATAGGAGGGGAGGGGTTTTTTTTCTCTGGGACCAGGTTATGTGGAGACAGAGAAGGGTGAGTGACAGGGTTTGAGGAGAGAAACGTGAAATATGGGGTGGATTCTATACTCAGAAGGTAGGTGAAGGTGGTACGTGACTGGATTAATTCTCTCCGCAATTGTGAAGGGGCCAACGCGATCATGCGATCAACATGACGTCGATTTAGGGGTTTTCCTGTGATGGACTGGACATTATAGATCTTCTTGAAGTGGAGCTGGCGACACAGAGTTCCGGAGATTGAACCGGAGATGAGGAGAGCACCCACTGAAAGAGACAAACAGCACCTTCTGCCGAGCTGATTTCAAGAAAGAAAGCAGTGTTACTTACCAGTGTGGGAGAAGACGTGACAGCGGCGGTCGATCTGGGCTTCCCGTCCCCTGGGCATTTCACTGGTGCACTAAAAGAGCAGTTTTCAAATAAAAGAGCAGAATTCCCTTAGAGAGCACACGATCGAGCAGCGTGTCTTTTTCAAGATGTCGTTCCGATCGTGCATTTCTGGATGCAGTGGTTTCCTCTCCCCGGATGACAGGCAGGAGCATTGCATCACATGTTTGGGGGTCCAGCATGTTGACGTGGTGCTCGCGGACAGTTCTTGCCCTCACTGCGAGGGCTTGACTGTTGCTCAACTAAGGTCGCGGCGCATTCTTGCATTAGGGTGCGCCACCCCTGCTGCTCCCCGCCATGCGGTTAGCACACGGGCAGGCCTGAGAGAAGAGGGGACCTGCTCTTTCCTCGGTGGAGGGCCGAGGACTATTGCTGTCTACTACATCGACATTAACACCACTGCTGGTCTCCGGACCGGCGGTACCCAAATTCTCAATAAAAGAGCAGTTTCCTCTCTCTCCGGATGTGCAAACCCGAGCCTTTCCAGTCTGGGACGCTCTGCCTTCCAGCTAGCAACGCCGGGCCCCTTCGCCTCAGGCTTCCAGAGTGCAAGAGAATGGACTCCTTTCTCTTACTCCAGCCTCATCGCGGGATCCAGGGAGGAAGGTAAGAGACACTCTTATTTTCAGCTCTTCCTCGGGCCGCTCTGCTTCCCGGGGTGAGCACTCCCCTCCCGAGCTGCCCCTCTGCTGGCACGTCAGCGATCGCTCCGATGGTGCCATTAGCGCAGGCTCTGCCAGCCTGTTTAGCGCTGCCCAGCCCGTCTCGGTGGCTCATTCGGACGGTCAGACTCGGCTATCCGATACAGTTCGCTACTCGCCCTCCCAAGTTCACGGGTGTTCATTTCACGAGGGTCACTCCCGAGAGCGCCCCTGTCTTGCGAGAGGAGATTGCTGTCCTCCTGGCGAAGGATGCAATCGAGCAGGTCCCTCCAGCCGAGATGAAGTGCGGATTTTACAGTCCGTATTTTATCGTGCCCAAAAAGAGCGGAGGGTTAAGACCAATCCTAGATCTGCGCAAACTGAACTGTCATTTACACAAAATGCCGTTCAGGATGCTCACGCAGAAACGCATACTCCAGTGCGTCCGTCCTCGGGATTGGTTTGCAGCTATAGACCTGAAGGACGCGTATTTTCATGTCTCCATTCTTGCACGTCACCGTCCATTTCTCCGGTTTGCGTTCGAAGGGCGAGGATGGCAGTACAAAGTCCTCCCCTTCGGGCTCTCTCTGTCTCTGCGGGTTTTCCCCAAGCTCGCGGAGGGGGTCCTAGCGCCGCTTCGGCTCGCGGGCATCCGCATACTCAATTATCTCAACGACTGGCTGATTCTAGCCATGTCTCAGGATCAATTGATAATGCACAGGGACAGGGTGCTTCGGCACCTCGACCAGTTGGGGCTTCGGGTCAACCGAGAGAAGAGAAAACTTTGCCCCATGCAGAGGATCTCTTATCTTGGGCTGGAGCTGGACTCCATCGCCATGGTTGCGCGCCTCTCAGAGGAGCGCGCCAGGCTGGTGCTTTCCTGTCTAAGCACGCTCGACAGGAATACAGTGGTCCCACTGAAATTATTTCAGAGGCTCCTGGGGCATATGGCATCAGCAGCCGTTGTCACGCCGCTCGGTTTGCTTCATATGAGATCACTTCAGCGCTGGCTTCACGATCGGGTCCCCAGACGGGCATGGCGCGCGGGCGCGCACCGGGTGCACATCACTCCACTGTGTCGCCACACCCTCAGTCCCTGGATGGATCTTGCTTTTCTATGGGCCCCTAGGGCAAGTATCCAGGCATGTTGTCGTATCGACGGATGCCTCAAGCACGGGCTGGGGGGCTGTGTGCAACGAGCATGCAGCTGCGGGTTCGTGGTCCGGACCCCGTCTGCATTGGCATATCAACTGCCTGGAGCTGTAGGCAGTGTTTCTTGCTCTCCGCCACTTTTTACCGGTGTTGGAGCAGAAACACGTGCTGGTCAGGACGGACAGCATGGCAATGGTAGCTTATATCAACCGGATGGTTTGTTTGCTTCTCCCGAAAACGCCCATTGCCAGTTGTTTTATTCCCTGACCGAGCCCCCCCTCGGCACGGATGCGCTGGCTCACAGCTGGCCACCCGATATGCGCAAATATGCGTTTCCCCCAATGAGCCTAATAGCACAGACACTGTGAAAAGTCAGGGAGGACGAGGAGCAGGTCTTGTTTGTTGCGCCTCTCTGGCCCAACCAGACCTGGGTTCCCGAACTCATACTCCTCGCGACGGCCCCTCATTGGCGCATTCCCCTGAGAGAGGACCTCCTCTCCCAGGGACGGGTCACCCTCTGGCACCCGCGCCCAGATCTCTGGAACCTCAACGTGTGGTCCATAGACGGAGCGCGGAAGACTTAGGTGACTTACCGGCGGCGGTGGTTAACACCATCACTCAGGCTAGAGCACTCTCTACGAGGCATGCCTATGCCCTGAAGTGGAGTCTATTCACTGAGTGGTGCGCTTCTCACCGAAAAGACCCCCGAACTTGCCAGATTAGCATTGTGTTATCCTTCCTTCGGGAAGCATAATCTAATCATCCGATTCCTCAGAGGCGCGCGGCGATTAAATCCATCCCGCCCCCCTCTCATGCCCTCTTGGGATCTCTCTGTAGTCTTGGCGGGTCTGCAGAGAGATCCATTCGAGCCTCTCGATTTGGTATCCTTAAAAATTCTGTCCATGAAGACAACGCTGCTGATCGCGTTGGCATTGTTCAAGAGGGTCTGGGATTTGGAGGCATTTTTGGTCAGCGAATCATGCTTGGAATTCGGGCCGGCCTACTCTCACGTTATCCTGAGACCCCGGCCCGGCTATGTGCCCAAGGTTCCTACCACCCCATTTAGAGATCAGGTGGTGAACCTGCAAGCGCTGCCCTCGGAGGAGGCAGACCCAGCCCATTCACTGCTTTGTCCCGTTCGCGCTGTCCGCCTTTACGTGGAACGAACGCAAAACCTAAGGTCTTGTGAACAGCTCTTTATCTGTTATGGTGGTCAGCAGAAGGGAAGTGCCGTATGAAAACAGAGGTTGGCCCACTGGATAGTCGATGCCATTACCCTTGCTTATTTATGCCAGGGTGAGCCGCGTCCCCCCAACGTGAGAGCACACTCTACTAGAAGTGTCGCCTCCTCCTGGGCGTTAGCACGCGGCACCTCTCTCACAGATATCTGCAGAGCTGCGGGCTGGGCGACACCTAACACATTCGGGAGATTTTATAATCTTCGAGTGGAGCCAGTTTCCTCCCGATTACTGGGTAAGCCCGATCAATTGGGAGGAAATTAAGCTCTGTGTTAATAAACGCTTGCTGCACCATGCTCCCTAACCCGGAGATACATGCGCCTTTTTTATTCTGCTAGTAAGTTTCCCAATCGAACCCTAGAGAATTCCTCCGAGGCCCCCAGCACCCGACTCAGCGGAGGAGTCGAGAGCCTGGCTCAGTGTGATGTCTGTATGCCCAATTGGTCTACCCACATGCTGTGGTTCGGTGCCAGCTATGCGCGGTCCCCTCCCTGGCGACCCCATATGCATATTCAGCCACGGAGTGTTCCCCCTGACTAGGCGGACCCGTGTCTTCCCTACCCGCTAACCAGCTTATCATATGTAGTACTCCCCCTCATCAGGGCTAGTCCATATGCTCTATTACCATCAAGTCTCCCGTCTTGGGTAGCAGGTGGCCTCCGCAGCATCCTCCCCCTTCGGGGACTGGCATGCTTCCCAACGTACTGTCGTATTCTAAAATCCCTAGTCTATATTAGCTAGGTAAAAGCTCCTTACGACCCCCGATCTAAATTTCTATTTATTCCCATGTAATGGTAATTAAAGGGCCTAGGGGACGTTGGAAGGTTGCGCTCTTGGTGATGCTTGTGCGCTCACGCTATGCTTGGCAAACTTCACATCAGGAGCGTGACGGGCTTAGCTGCTGTGGCGTTTTCCATACACTCTCCCAATATGTCTGGTTCCAGACACACGTTGGAGTTCCCATATGAAGGGGAACGTCCTGGTTACGTCCGTAACTCACGTTCCCCGAATAGGGAACGGGGACATGTGTCTCCACTGACACAGCACCTGAGTCTCCAGCTGTTAGCTGAGTGATCGGCTCTTCAGCAGGCAAATTCTAAGGGCTCGATTCTCAAAATGGAGCTGAGCTCTGCCAATTTATGGCATTCATTGGCCCGTTTTCTTACTCTTCAGAGTGATTGGTCTTCTGACGTACTCCCAATATGTCTGGTCCCAGACACACGTCTCCGTTCCTTATTCGGGGAACGTGGGTTACGGACGTAACCAGGACGATCCCAATTCAGCCGACATAACCGCTCTGTCCCAGGTAATCTCCCAGTGTCCAGCATCATGGGCTCCAATGCTGGTTTTGGAGGGCTAAGTAATGTGTGCTGTTGGAGGAGTGCGTTGTTGTAGCAATGGGGCAACTCAGCATATCAGGCATGCATGCAGGACGAATAGCGGTTGGAGAGTTGGATGAAATTTGCCAGACCATAGGAATCCTTGTATGCAGAAAACTGCATTCTCAGATGGGGTTCTAGTCCTTGTCGATAAGTTGTCATGAGCACTCGTTCATCCCATAAACTCGCAGTTGCTAGGGTGCAAAATTTCAGAGAGTATTTTTGAATGGATATTGTACCTAGTTTTAGGTGATAGAGCTGCTCACCAGCGAATGGTTCCATAGCCGTATAACTGAAAACTGCTCGAAAATGGTCAATGAACAGCTTAAAATATTGCGTGACTGCACATATATAATATGGTGCAAGGGATCGGTACTGCTCATCCTGTGATGGTAGTTAGTTTCGGCCTTCTGTCACAGAAGACTCGGAACTCAGGTAAGTAGATTTCAATACAGTTTTTTTATGAAGGATGGCAGTATAAAGCAGGTAACTAAACTAGTGTAGTATAGTTCCGGAAGTATGATGTTGATGACAGAAACCAGTTTATAGTCTTTACAGGGATGACGATGGCAACAGGAACCGATGATGAAAACCAGGATGATGACCAGATGAGGAACCATGAAGACACAAAACTAGGAACAGAGACAGGGAAACACTGGAGATCACAGGAAACAAGCAAGGTAAGTAATTTAGCTTAGAATATCAACACAGACTGTGTATTGGAAGTTCAGTTCTTTCTGTATCTAGCGACGAGACTGGACGCTGAGTGAACTGAGTGAGGGGACTTTATAGTGCAGAGATGATGATGATGATGATGATGTTCAGGTGCGTGACTAATTAGAATTCGGGTGACAGTAACCTTGGTGTTTGAATGAGTGGAGAACCTGGTCTGACTGTGACACACATGGTGCAGTGTTTAACTTTTTAAAAAAAATTCACCTCACACCGTTTGATCCACAGTCACCAAAATTCACACACATGTAGATCTCATCAGCCTAAACAACTTTTGTGCTTACAGTCAGCGCTCTGCCAAACAGGTAGTCAGCTATTTAAGGTTGTTTGAAAAACACATGCACTGGAATTTGAAGATTTATTCAACAACCACCAAAATCACACAGCACAAAGTCAAGACATTGAGCATACTATATTGCAAGCAGATTTTTGACATTGTGCTGATTAGTTTTTTTTATGTACTATTGAATAAAGAAGAGTACTATAGTAATATATCAAAGCAGATATATAATAAAATGTTTTAATCATATTCCTATTCATGTAAGTATTCTGAACAATTAAATGTATCACAGCTTTCACAAAATTAAACAAATACTATGTCATTAAAAATAATAAGAACCATTATTAATGATTGAAAACCAAATGAAGCTGATCATAACAGAGCAGCAAAGCATCATATTTAAATTATTTCTAAGGAATGAGGGAAGAGTGAAGACTACAGAATTTGTTTTAATTTTAGAACGATTACTGTAAAAATATTGGAAGGAAAATGAATGAATGAATATATATATATAAATCTTTGCTGCTCTGTTATGATCAGCTTCATGTGG
>CAIGQV010018344.1:8694867-8735933 GCA_903798115.1 Danio jaintianensis | reverse complement strand
ACTATTCCAGCATATGTTTTACGCAGCGGATGCCCTTCTAGCTGCAACCCAGTACTGGGAAACACCCATACACTCACATTCACACACTCATACACTACGGCCAATTTAGTTCATCCAATTTACCTATACCGCATGTCTTTGGACTGTGGGGCAAACGCACGCAAACACAGGGAGAACATGCAAAATCCACACAGAAACACCAACATCAGCCGGGACTCGAACCAGTGACCTTCTTGCTGTGAGGCAACAGTGCCAACCACTGAGCCATACACACAGGCTTGATAAAATGAATGGACTTGTTTCAAAAACATTTACAAATCTTAATGTTTCCAAACATTGTGCATAGACTTTTAGAAGATTTCTTTTTGTCAGTTAAACCTGATGGTTTTATCACTTTCTCTCTCTCTCTCTCCCTCTCTCTCTCTCTCTCTCTCTCAATGGAAGTTAACAGTGCTCTTTTTTTCCTCAAGGTGAGAAAAAATGTAGGGCGGTGCATGATTTTTTTTTTCCCTTTGGGAACATGTTGGATCCTTAGAAGATGGTTGTTGCTAACAAAATAGAGAAAGATTTGAATGCCAGTTTGCACTCAGTTGTGGAGGATTACTGTTTACTAGAATCACTGTTGACACGCTCTGGTGCAGAATGTTTTTAGATGCCTGATGGTGATAAGAACTAGGAGGTACATTTTACAGACATAATTGTATCATATTAGTTTGAACTAATGCAAGACAAAAATGAAATAGACACTGATAGCCCCATTCTAAATGACTGATAAAGCTTAAAAGCATTCCAATTGACCAGAAGTAAAGACAATTGTTTCAATGGATACAGAATGTTATTGTATTTGTTTAAAGATTATGAGGGCAAATTATTATTTTTTTAAATAATGAAGTGCACAGATATTTGTAGAACATGCACTGTTATATACATATAAAAATGAGATGATTATATTTTGATTTAATGCAGACTTTAAACAAGTGCATCAAAACATACTAAGTCTCCAGGCATTCTGATAGACAACAAAAATAGAAAAAGAAAAAACAGAAATAAAAACAGAAACATTTATGGTTGCTTACAAACAGAAATCACTGACAGGTTAAATGTTTGTGCCCATGGTGCACTGTATTCCTGAAACCACAGGGGTGGCGATGCCACAAGGGCTTCGGCCCCTCAATGCTGCTTGCAGCTTTAATTAGGGACCGAGCACTGAAGGTGTGTAGGCCCTATTGGAATTGCTCCGTTTATTAGGGGTTCTTTTGAAACTCTTAACATGCTCAGAATATTTAGAAATTTGAAACACTCAGAGTTGTGGACCATTAGAAACAGGCAAAAGATCAGACATGGGTGCAGTCAGGGACTCAATACCGCCACCTTTTAAGTGAGGTGAGGGGTAAGAACTACAGTCACAAAACTTGGTATATATATTGTTCTCATTAAGATTTCACCATCATGAAAAATTTCAATCTGGATTTAGAGCATTTCATAGCACAGAAACAGCACTCCTAAGAGTTACAAATGACAAATGTCGTCCGATCATGGTTGCATTTCTCTCTTAGTGTTATTGGACCTCAGTGCTGCATTTGATACAATAGATCATAATATTCTCCTTCATAGGCTTGAAAATTATGTTGGTATTACAGGAACTGCACTGGCCTGGTTCAGGTCTTATCTATCTGAACGTTATCAATTTGTATCAGTTAATGAAGAAGCATCATACAGATCAAAAGTACACTGTGGGGTACCACAAGGCTCAGTTCTTGGTCCCTTATTTTTCACACTATATATGCTACCGCTAGGCGATATCATAAAAAAGCATGTTAGCTTCTACTGTTATGCTGATGATACACAACTTTATATCTCCTCTCAACCTGATAATATGTATGAATTTGCAAAATTAACAGATTGTATAATTGATATAAAATAGTGGATGACTAATAACTTTTTATTATTAAATTCAGATAAAACTGAGGTCTTGCTTATTGGACCCAAAAACCTCACACGAAAAAACCTAGAACACTGTCTAACCCTTGATGGATTCTTAGTTCAGTCCTGACCTTCAGTCAAAAATTTGGGGGTGATTTTTCATAGCAACCTGTCGTTTGAAGGCCAGATTTCGAGCATCTGTAAAACTGCGATTTTTAATCTTAAAAATGTTGCCAAACTTCGACATATGCTATCGATTTCTGATGCGGAAAAGCTTATTCATGCTTTCATGACCTCTCGGTTAGACTATTGTAATGCATTACTAGGTGGTTGCCCTATTGGTCTAATTAACAAACTTCAGCTGGTTCAAAATGCAGCTGCTAGAGTGCTTTCTAGAACAAAGAAATATAATCATATTACTCCAGTTCTTTCATCATTACATTGGCTCCCTATTAAATATCGTACACATTTAAAAAATGTTATTGACTACCTACAAAGCCCTGAACGGCTTAGCTCCCCAGTATTTGACAGAGCTCCTGGTGTATTATAGCCCCTCACGTCCACTACGCTCAATTAATTCTGGACAATTGATTATTCTCAGAATATCAAAATCAACTGTAGGCGGTAGATCTTTCTCATATCTGGCACCTAAACTCTGGAACAGCCTTCCCAGCACAGTTCGGGGAAGCAGACACACTCTGTCAGTTTAAAACTAGATTAAAGACACATCTCTTTGCATTAGCATACACATAAAACACAAATGCTTTTGAAATACAAATTCTTTAAAGGATTGTTAGTCTGCATTATTTAGGGCAACCAGAGCCAGGAACACTTCCCAAAAGACATTATAATTTGAACGGCATCTGCGCTTATGTTAGTCTGTTTTTTATTCCCGAGGTTTCCATAATCCTGGACCAGGCCGTATTCTGAGCAGCTGCTGTGGTGGTCAAGGAGGAATGGAGAGCATGAGACTGATTCCTGTAAGACCCCAGTGACAGACGAGTCTTCGCATTATCCTGAAGGGCCAGCCTGTACACCAGCCGGTGACCTCTCCCATCTGCAGCTTCTCCACGATGGACATCCAGCGTTCTCCAGCCTCCAGCGCCTAGACTGCAGCTCTGCACAAGACGTTTGGCCATAGGAGAAATGGTCGTGCCCAACTGAGCCTGGTTTCTCTCTAGGTTTTTTCCTTCACTTTTGCCAATTGGTGAAGTTCGTTCCTCGCCGCTGTCGCCACTGGCTTGCATGGTTTGGGACCTGTGGAGCTGCGCATCGATGAATTTGCTCTTCAGTGTTTGGACTTCAAGCAGTGAAAATTAAACCACACTGAACTGAACTAAACTGAACTTAAACTCTGAAAACTGTACTGACAGATTTATCGATTCTTGAAATCATGATTAGCAATGCAAGGCTGACGGCGCAGCAGTTTAATGACATAATTTTCAATTATCCATGTGAGCTAAATTACATAAAATTCGTAGTAATTTGTTTGTAAAATATGATACACAATAACTTTACACATTTTTTGTGAGCTGCAGTATTTACACTTTCTTGTGTCAAGAGTATTAAGCAATTTATTTAGATTTAGAGCTAATTTTCTTTATTGTAGTATGCCCATTTAAGTTTCATTAATTGGCTGTTTAAAATATTTTTGCATCAAAATAGCATTTTGATATTAGTAAAGGTGCTGCAAGTTTTATGAAGCATCAAATCACTCGCATAGCTGTGAAAATGTGTGCATGACTGCATAAATTATTATTCTTTAAAAAAAAATTGAATATTGGCCCTGTCCATTATCATAATAAAATTGTACTAAAGCTGGGTCGGTACCTTAAAACCATGCACACACACAAAAAAAACTTTAAAGCACAGGTGTTGGCACGCAGCGAGTTTTGCAAGTTTAAATATTATGATGATGGTCTTATTTTGACTAAGCATAGTGCCTGACAGATTTTTTTTGTATGAAGTAGTAAGGAGAGATGATGTGTCAGGGAGCTAAGACTTAATAAACTTAATTATTGGCCATAAGAGTCAAATATGAGACAACAGATAATTCTATAGAATATTTTGTGTGTGTTTTTAGAATTGTCATATAAAATTCCTATTCATGCAAATTATTTTTTGTAAGATTTTAGCATGTCAGTGCAGTATCTTTACATTGTTTTTCAATTTAATTTAGGGTTGATTTTTAGGGGTGTCAAAATTTATTGTTTCTTCGGCAGACACGGACAATTCGGTATTGGTTCAGTAATAGATCTTAATCGGTTATTACGTACTGACGTCATTTATCTCATATACGCTATATTGTGGTAGTTTACTATGGCGAGGGAGGCGACCGCGAGTAATTAAAATGCTCCAACTACTTAAAAAACGCAGAAAGTCTGCACACGTTTCCTTTCTTCTCGTCTGTTACAGCGATACTTGTGGATCCAAACACGAGCTTGTCTGCAGAGCCAGTTTTCTCCACCACTTCTATCATGGATCAGCTGTGATCACCGCTGCCGTTTATCAGTGTCACTCATTGGTGAACAGCGCCATAGCGTTAGAGCCAATCGCAGCCCTTTCTGTTGAGCGCTACCAATTATAGGCATTTAACAACTTGCTCGACAATGCTCAAAAAGCAAGTGGGATAATATTTACATTTGCTTATTTGCTTTAAATGCTCATGTTGTTCTGTGCATGTATTTGAGTTTTGTTTGATATATTCAAAAAGCGTGTTTTCTTTGAGCAAGTAAAATTAAAGGTACAGTTCATATATCTGACTGCTTGTATTAAAGGACAAAATTGTACTACAAATACACAGAAAATTTATTTATAAATTATACATTTTAATACAAGAATTCTTGTGCTGTGAATTAAAATATAAAATTGTGTATGGAAAGCATCGTCAATGCACTGCAATGCTATATCAAATTGAACCGAATCGATGGCATGATAATCGTAACCGAACTAGGGTTGTCACGATACTGGAATTCAGTACAAATCGATACTAAACTGGCCACGGCCAATCTCAGTCATTTCAGTTGAGCACGTGAACACAACGTCAAATCAGCGCTGTTTAAGAACGAGCTTAGTAGCGCTCAAATATCAGCGAGAAATGGACGGTTTTAAAATTTCAGTATTGATTGGTACCGAATTCCAGTATCGTGCAACCATAAACCGAACTAAACCGTGAGACCAGTGTAGGTTCACACCTCTATTGATTTTGATTATTTATTTAGAATTATAATTGTATAATAATAAGAATGCTTTTATTTATTTATTTTATTTAGTATAGTGTTCCAGTAGACCATAATGTTTAGCAACGCCCCTAGTTAGCATTAGGCATGGGTTGGTATAAGATTCTGACGGTATGAAAACCTTGGATAAAAATATCACGGTATGACGGTATTGTGATTACTGCTCTAAAATATGTTCTTTTGAAATGTTTGGGTAAAAAACTACTTTTTTCCCCATTGAACACAAAATATTTTATTTCACTTTTGCGGTCTTATTTAGTTTTAAAAACTTGAAAAGGCATCTTTGGATATGTTTCTTTCTTTTGCATATCAAATTTTTTCAATTCAATTCATCTTTATTTCTATAGCGCTTTTACAATGTAGATTGTGTCAAAGCAGCTTAACATAGAAGATTATAGTAAATTGAAACAGTGTCAGTCCAGTTTTCAGAGTTTAAGTTCAGTTTAGTTCAGTTCAGTGTGGTTTAATTTTCACTGCTGAAAGTCCAAACACTGAAGAGCAAATCCATCGATGCGCAGCTCCACAGGTCCCGAACCATGCAAGCCAGTGGCGACAGCGGCGTGGAACGAACTTTACCAATTGGCGAAAGAAAAGCTACTGCACTGTAAGTCTAAAGAAAAGAAACATAAAGAAAGCTACTGCACTGTTAGGCCTATAGTATGCTTGGATGTTGGTTCTAAAAATTTTTTTTGAAAAGTTGTAAAAACACGTAAAAAAATAAATAAATTATACATACCTTAGGAATAGTGTAGCAGAATTTTTTTTGTGGTATTAAAACCTTGACTTTTTCAAACCACGGTAAACCTTGAAACCGGTTATTGTCCCATGGTTAGTCAGCATATAGTTTAGAAGAGGAGTAATAGTTGTTGTAATAGTTTTAGTAGTGTAAATGTTCGTTGTATTTAATTTACTGTTTGATAAAAAGTTCCACTGACATTTCGTCTGTCTGAACAACCCTGTTTTAATAAGTGTGAGCATGGTGAAATGTCAGGTTGAGTAAAATTGTGTTTGTATTTAGATTTCAAATCTTTATATTTTTGTGTTGCTGTAACTATAAATTGAAGCAGATGTAATTGAACATATACATGTAAAATATTTACTTTAAATTGGTTTTATTGTGGAATATGTATGTTTCATTCTATACCTTACTTTAGAACAGAGTTATTTTTGTGGATTCATGTATAATTGTGTATTTAATCATTGATTTAGCATGGTCTATTTATTGTTTTATTTTTTTTTCTGTTTTTTTGTTTTACAGATTATTGTGACAACTGATTTGTTGTGGTAAGATTCTACTTTTTTAATGTTATGTTTAAATAGCAAATACTGTATTCCATGAGAACACTGGTTTTTAATTTGCTTATGTTTTACACTGTTGTTAGTTGAAAATATTTAGGTGAAAATTGAGAGACCTTTTGACCTAAAATGTATAAAAAAAATAATGAATGTTTTTTTTTACAGCAAAACTAAAAGAAATAAAAAAAAAATGTGGGTTGTTATTACAGAATAAAGCCTGAAAGGCAGCCAGTTTTGAAGCGGGGCACTATTGTATAAGACTAAAGGGCTTTATTTTGCGAAAACAACTGCTTGGATGTACTTTATCCTCCATTTTATACAGCTTCTTGCTGCACAATAACAATTACACTCAAAACATTGTTTTTACGTTGTAGTAGTTTAATAATTCTTTAAGTAAGAGCAAACATGGCAGAAAGTAAAGCTTAATGAAGCGTACGACGAACTTAAATATTGTTCAATCACTACATGGCGCCAAACAGTCAACAATAGCACTGTGACAAAGAAGCATATCAGTGGCCTAGGATGACTGATTTTGCTGTGGCTTTTCTTAAAATTCACTGCAATATATTTGGCATTATTTTGTGTTGAGTTTCTATAAAAAAATATACCACAGAAAGTCTTTATTATATATATTTGTATTACTCCTAGACACAGACATTGGGTTCCCCTTCATACGGGAACTTCAACGTGCGTCTGGAACAGACTATAGGAGTACGTCAGACGACCAATCACTCTGAAGAGTAAGAAAACGGGCCAATGAAATGCCAAATTGAATTGGCAGAGCTCTGCTCCACAGCTGGCAGCAATGAGCCATCAGCGCTATATAAGCTGCACGCTGTGGAGTGAGCCTCAGAATTTAATTACTTCAGAGCCTCTCACAGAGACTGAAGACACTCTATCTGCCAACCTGATTTCATGACTGAAACCAGTTTACTCACCAGTGCGGGAGATGACGCGACAGCGGCAGTCGATCTGGGCTTCGTGTCCCCTGGGCGTTTCGCTGGTGTGCACAAAAGAGCAGTTTCCATTAAAAGAGCAGATTCCCTAAGAGAGCAACACAGTCAATCAACACGTCTTTTTCAAGACGCTGTTCTGACTGTGCGTTTCTGGATGCGGTGGTTCCTATCTCCGGATGATGGGCACGGGTATTGCATCACACGTCTGGGGGTCCAGCATGACGATGCGGTGCTCGCGGACAGCTCATGCTCTCACTGTGAGAGCATGGCTGTTGCACAGCTGAGATCGTGGCTTCCAAGCCATCCCCGTTGCTCCCCGTGAAAGCGGTTAGCACGCGGGCAGATCTGAGGATTACAGTGGGGGCTTATCCGTCGCCTCCGGGCCCGCGGACCCCCCACTCCTCCACAGCGCGCTCCATCCAAGCTTCGAGTGGTGGTGCGGTTCATCCCCCGGGATGCCTGCGCTTCCGCTTGATGACACCGGAGATCAGATGTCCAACGCGACTTCGGAGGGCGAGCTGTCATGCTCAGATGACAGACCAGGCTCGCTTCCATCCTACGGGGTGCAATGCGTAGTCACGGTTCTCGAATCAGACATGATGGCTGCGCTTCCTGGGCTGCTTCGGTGGTGTGGCTGGAGATGGCTTGTCCCCCAGTCTCACCGCCGGACCGACTAGAGGTGTGGCGTGCGGGCTAATGTAAGATGAATCTTCCAGCTCCCGTCCACTTCTTCCCAGGGGCGCACAGCGAGCGCACGTTGCCATAGAGGGCTTGTGCGCTTCCGCCTTCACCTCCCCTGATGGCGAGGCGGCCAGTGGGTACGAAGCTATTCCTCAGGTGGTTGGCACCACCTGGAGGGATAAGCTGAGACCCCCGTCCAAGGCGGGTGGGTTTTCTGTGTCTCTCATGGCCAGAGCCCACACCGTTGCGGGCCATGCCGCTTCTGCCCTGCACCACGGCACCTGCTGTGCTGCACAGGGTCGGTTCTTCCCCAGGCTTATGTGAAGCACCGCACGGTGGTCGACTATGCTCTCATGACCTTCAAGTCGGCCGCCCGTGCCCTGGGGAGGACGATGGCCACACAGTGGTCCGGAAATGCCACCCTTGGTTTACCCTGGAAGATATGCGCTGTGCCGACAAAGTATGCTTTCTTGTTGTGCCCATATCCCAGGCAGGCCTACTCGGCGACACTGTAGGGGACTTTACCCAGGAGTCCTCGGTGGTAAGAGATCAGCCGTGCGCAATGGAGCGGGTCATCTCCTGGTGGGCTCGGAAAACTGCTCCCCCACCGGACCCGTCCGCGCTGGCTGTTCTTCGCCGAGAGCGCTCTTCCCGCGGCTCCAAAATGCTCCGCCGTCACAGCCTGTTACACTGGCTAGTGAACGCGCCGAGCCTCGCCGCAGGAAGTTGACGCTCCCATCATAGGTCGCCGTAAAGTCCGGTAAACGGACCGCGAAGCGAACCTAAGGCGGGCCACTTGGAGAGGAGGAGAACCGTTCTTTCCCCGGTGGAGGGCTGGGGCTCCCCCGCGAACGAATGTAGCGATCCGAAAAGAGTGGCTTTTCCTCCCTCTGGGTGTGGAAGCCCAATTGCTGCCAGTATGGGACGCACTGCCTTCCAGCTCTTAGCTTTGGTGCACTTCGCCACAGGCTTTGAGGGCGCCAGAGGATGATCTCCTTTCTCACACCTCCAGCCTCTCCGCGGGATCCTGGGAGGAAGGTAAGAGACTCTCTCTTATTTTCAGCTCTTCCTCGGGCCGCTCTGCTTCCCGGGGTGAGCACTCCCCTCCCGAGCTGCCCCTCCGTTGGCATGTCATTGATCAGTCCGATGGTGCCATTAGCGCGGGCTCTGCCAGCCTGGTTAGCGCTGCCCAGCCCGTCGCGGTGGCTCATGTGGACGATCAGACTCGGCTATGCGATTCAATTCGCTATCCGCCCTCCCAGGTTCACGGGTGTTCATACTACGAGGGTTTCCCCCGAGAGCGCCCTTGTCTTGCGAGAGGAGATTGCTGTCCTCCTGGCGAAGGATGCAATCGAGCAGGTCCCTCCAGTCGAGATGAAATATGGGTTTTACAGCCCGTACTTCATCGTGCCGAAGAAGAGCGGTGGGTTATACCAATCTTATCTGCGCGTTTTGATCTGTCATCCGTTCAGGATGCTGATCAGGGTGCTCATGCAGAAACGCATCCCCCAGTGCATCCGTCCGCGGGATTGGTTGCAGCTATAGACCTGAAGGACACTCACTCCATGTCTCGCTCTCTCCCTCCTAAAGTGCGACGGGGCCCGAGCATGGCAGTAAATGGTCCTCCCCCTCGGGCTCTCCCTGTTCCATGCGTGGAGGATGCCCTGTGTCTCTTCAACGCACACGCATCTGCATTTTTGATTATTCTTTGACTGGGTTAATTTTTTTTCAGACCTTGAATTAGTCGATTATGCATAGGGACCTGGTGCTCTGGCACCTCGGCCTGTTGGGGTTTCGGGTCAACCGAGAATGAGCAAGCTCTCCCCCGGGCAGAGCTTCTCTCATCTCGTGTTGGAGCTGGACCTGGTCTCCATCACGGTGCGCTTTTAGCGCACTGGGCGAGTGCTGCCCAGTCCATTTAATTCGGCAGTTATAGTGGTTTCACTTATGTTTTTCAGAGGCTCCTGGGGCATATGACATTTTGTAGCAGCTATTACGCCGCTCAATTGTTCATATGAGACCACTTCAGCGCTGGCTTCGCGATCGGGTCCCCATTTGGGCATGGCGCGCGGAGACGCACCGGGTGTCCATCGCTGTGTCTCCGCACCTTCAGCCCCTGGATGGACCTTGCCTTCTACGGGCCTGGGTGCCCTTAGAACAAGTGTCCAGTAATGCTGTCATTCTGACGGATGCTTCCAGTACGGGATGATGGGCTGTGTATATCGAGCATGCAGCTGCAGGTTTGTAAATCGGACTTCGGTTGCGTTGGCATTCAATTGCCTGGAGTTGTTGGCAGTGTTTCTCGCTCTCCACCGGTTCCTACCGGTGTGGGAGGGGGCACATGTGTTGGTTAGGATGGCCAGCATAGCTGCGATAGCGCACGTCAGCCGTTTGGAGCCGCAATATGTGTTTTCCCCAGTGAGCCTGCGCGCGCAGACTCTGTGCAAGGTCGGGGAGACGAGGTGCGGGTCTCGCTTGTTGAGCCTCCTTGGCCCAACCGGACCCGAGTTTCCAGACTCACACTCCTCGTGATGGCCCTCCCTGACGAATTCCCCGGAAGAAGTACTCCTTTTTCAGGGACGGGCACCCTCTAGCACCCGCGCAGCATTCTGGAACCCTCATTGAGGGTTTCAAGACAGAGCGCGGTAGACTTAGGTGACCTATCTGTAGATGGTTAACACCGTCACTCAGGCTAGAGCACTCTGTATAGGCAAGCCTATGTCCTGTAGTGGAGTCTATTCGTTGTGTGGAGCTCTTCTCTCTGAGAAGAACCCCGGACATGCCAGATTAGTGTTGTGTTTTCTTTCTTTAGGATAACTGGAGCGCAGGCTGTCACCCTCCAGACTGAAGGTTTGGCATGCTGCCATCCCCGCTCTCTGTGGCGGCGGACAGTAGCGCGCTGGGAAAGCATAACCTTATCAGCCGGTTCCTCAGAGGTGCGTGGCGCGAGATGGTTAATTCTATCCCCCCTCTGTTGCCCTCTCGAGGATCTCTCTAGCCCCAGCGGTTATGGTTAGGTCCATTGAGCCACTCGACTCAGTATCTATAAGTTTTCTGTCCATGAAGGCAGCTCTGCTGGTCGCGTTGGTATCAGTCAGGAGGGTTAGGATTCCGGTGGCATTTTCGGTCAGCGAATCATGCCAGGAATATGGACCGGCCTACTCTCACGTTTACCTGAGACCCCGGTTCAGCTTGTGCCAAGGTTCCTACCACCCCTTTTTTATATTAAAAGTGGTAGTGAGCCTGCAAGCGCTGTCTCCGGAGGAGGCAGACCCAGCCCTTTTATTGTATGTCCGCGCACTGCGCTTAATGTGACACGTAGAGCATACGTCTTTAAGCAGCTCTTTTCTGTTATGATCGGCAGAAGGGAAGTGCCGTATCAAAGCAGAGGTTGGTTCATTTTATAGTTATGCCATTGCCCTCGCCTTATGTGCCAGGGCAAGCTGTGTCCCCCGGGAGAGAGAGCACACTTTAAAAAAAAAAAAAAAAAGCGGTGCCTCCTTTTCGGCGTGAGTACACAGCGCCTCTTAACAGATTATGCAGAGCTGCGGGCTGGGCGACACCTAACACATTCACGAGATTTTATAATCCTCGAGTGGAGTCAGTTTCCTCCCGATTACTGGGTCGCTCCGGTCAATCGGGACGAAATTAAACTCGGTGTCAAAAATGCTTGCTGCGCCATGCTCCCTAACCCGGAGATAGGTGCGCCTTTTCTATTCTGCTAGTAAGTTTACCGCTTGGCGAACCCTAGAGAATTCCTCCGAGGCCCCCAGCACCCGACTCAGCGGAGGAGCCGGGTGCCTGGCTCAGTGTGATGTTTGGTATGCCCACTCTTGGTCTACCCACATGCTGAGGTTCGGTGCCAGCTATGCGTGATCCCCGATGGTGATCCCATATGCTTATTCAGCCACGGAGTGTTCCCCCTGACCAGGCGGACCCGTGTCTTCCCTACCCACTAACCAGCTTATTATATCATCAGTTTCCCCTGTTGGGTAGCAGGTGGCCTCCGCAGCGTCCTCCCCCTTCGGGAGTCGTATTTCTAAAATCCCTAGACTATATTAGCTAGGTAAAAGCACATTTACGACCCCCGATCTAAATTGTAATTATTGCCATGTAATGATAATTAAGGGCCTAGGGGACGTTGGAAGGTTGCGCTCTTGGTGATGCTTGTGCACCCACGCTATGCTTGGCAAACTTCACATCAGGAGCGTGACGGGCTTAGCTGCTGTGGCATTTTCCATACAGTCTCCCATAGTCTGTTCCAGACGCACGTTGAAGTTCCCGTATGAAGGGGAACGTCCTGGTTACGTCCGTAACCCACGTTCCCCGAATAAGGGAACGGAGACGTGCGTCTCCACTGCCACAGCAGCTGAGTCTCCAGCTGATTAGCTGAGTGATCGGCTCTTCAGCAGGCAAATTCTGAGGCTCACTCCACAGCGTGCAGCTTATATAGCGCTGATGGCTCATTGCTGCCAGCTGTGGAGCAGAGCTCTGCCAATTCAATTTGGCATTTCATTGACCCGTTTTCTTACTCTTCAGAGTGATTGGTCGTCTGACGTACTCCCATAGTCTGTTCCAGACGCACGTCTCCATTCCCTTATTCGGGGAATGTGGGTTAAGGACGTAACCAGGACGTTCTGTAACATAAAGTAACACTTTTAATTTCAATATTTCATATGTAACCAAATAACAATTAAACACATTAATATATTAATAATAAAACAAATAAAAATAAAGTAAATTTAAAGTGCCCACAAGTTTCTTTTACAAGAATCTTTTTTTTCATAGTTTGTAGGTATTTGTCAACTTTAGAGCATGCCAACAATGCATGAAGCCAAGCCATGAACAAAAGAAATGCAAAAAATGCATTATATTAACACCAAGTCAACAGTACATCACAAAAAAGCAACCAAATGCATTAATCATATGCAAGTAATGCATCTCCACACTATTGTTAAAGGATACTGCATGTTAAAAATGTTTTGAATGTATATATATCTGTATAAATTGTGTGTGCACAACGGCTCAAAGATCAAAATCCTCTAAATTATTGCACAGATAAAGTAAAAGAAGTGTTGTTTTTACAAATATAGAAAGGTAAATATAATCGGCTGTGTGCTGCAGATGCTGCAGATGTGAAAGATGTGCTGCACACGCACACTGCTTTCTGCTCTGCTAGCGCGTGTGCTGTGAAAGAGGCGTGAAAACAATATGCTTGTGTTATGTGGTGTGCTCGCATCAAGTCTTTAAGTAATTTCACTTATCTCAATGGTACCTTGTTTGCTTCTGTTATATAAGTTCAAGTAAATAAAATTAAAATCAGATCTTTTTATTTTGACGCATTAAGCTCTGAACTAGGAAAAGTGGTTCTTAAACAGTTTTAAAACACTGCTGTGCTATAAGTAAGATCCCCTTGTGTTGCAGCTAAGGTCACAATTATTGTGATTAGGTAGATAATGAGAAACTGTTTTAAGGAATGTTTGAAATGGCAGTAAAACACATTGCTGAATACATTACTATGGCAAGTATGTGTGTAACAGATCACAACCCACACTTTGGAATGCATGTGATAACTTTTTTTTTTTTACTTGTAGATTAATTCTAAATTTGTAACGGTCACAGAGAGATTGTCACGGTCACACAAGGAAGTATAAACTTCAAGGGTGTTTATTCAAGTGATATGCACAATAGCAGATAGGTGAAGTAGATGAATGGTGGTGAAGAAGGTGAGCGATAACACACGCACACACAGTTCAGTTCAGTTCAAAGGCTATTGCCAACATAAGAACAGTCACTTCCCTTTTATTGGTGCATTGGCATTCACAGGAGGAGGACATCCATGGAAGAGCGCAGGAGAAGACAGGAGAGAAGATGAGGGGGACCATGCATGTCTGATTCCAGCCGATGACTGAGTGAGTGAGGTGAGTATTTATGCTGTGTGGTGATTGCAGGTGCAGGTGATTAGTAATCAGGTGAAGGTTCACGGGTGTGGTGCATGGTGAATGGTGAGTGAGAACGAGCAGCAGGTGTAACAGTACCCTCCCCTCCACGGGTGACTCCAGGCACCCTGGACCGGCGGCGGGGACGGCCTCGACCTCTGGGAGGGTTGGGTTCTAGAATGTTCTAGAATGTCTCTCTCCTCGGGGCCGAATCATTCCCAGTCTATGAGGTACTGGAGCTGGCCGTTCCCTGGAAATAAATTGGGGTCCCCTGTTGGACACTATGTCTTCGGGAAGTCAGAAATTGCGGAAGACGTGGTGAAATAGAGCTTCAGCTGTTTCGAGAGCTGTGGGAAGCCCTTTCAAAGGAATTAGTTTGCACGCTTTTGTAAAGCGGTCGACGACGACTAATATAGTCGTATAACCCTGCGAAGGAGGTAAATCCGTGGCAAAGTCGACTCCAATGTGGGTCCAGGGTCGGCGTGGAATGGGCAGCGGTTGTAGCTTCCCTTCAGGCAGACGATGAGGAGTAGTGACAATGGCACCGACCGAGCATCCCCGAACGTACTGGGCGACGTCCTTTGCCATGTTAGGCCACCAGTACTTTTGACGGAGGAGTGAGAGGGTTCGCCTGCTGCCAGGGTGTCCAGAGCCTAAGGAAGTGTGAGTGTTGTCCAGGAGTTGAAGACGGTGATTGGTGGGTACATAAGTCAAGCCAGGAGGGAGTTCAGGAGGTGCGGGTTCATCTAAGGTGGAGGAGTGAATATGGTCGTCTATTTGCCATAGGATGGGTGCTAAAAAGACTGATGAGGGTAGGACGGGCTCTGGTAGGTGATCGTGGGGGTCTGGTGAGTGCATACGGGAAATGGCGTTGGCTTTTAGGTTCTTGTGGCCAGGTCGGAACATGATCTGGAAGTTAAAGCGGGCAAAGAACAGTGACCATCGGCCCTGACGCGCATTGAGGCGTTTGGCAGTGCGGAGATACTGCAGGTTTTTATGGTCCGTGACCACGGTGAATGGGAATTGGGCTCCCTCGAGCCAGTGACGCCACTCCTCGAGCGCTAGCTTGATAGCAAGCAGCTCGCGATCTCCTATGCCGTAGTTTTGTTCAGTGGGAGAGAGCTTCCGTGAGTAGTATGCGCATGGATGAAGAGCTCGAGGTTCTCCGGACCATTGAGATAGCACTGCCCCGACTCCGGTATCGGCAGCATCCACCTCGACGGTGAATGCCTGGGTACGATCTGGGTGCTTGAGGATAGGTGCAGTGGTGAACTTATGTTTGAGTGAGTTAAAGAGTGACGGGCATAGTCGTCCCAAGTGAGAATGCGCCGTCCGCCTTTGAGGAGGGAGGTTAGTGGGGCCGAGAGTATACTGTAGTGGCGAATGAAACGCCGGTAGAAGTTGGCGAACCCAAGGAACCGCTGCAGCTCTTTCACAGTTTTGGGTTCTTCCCACTTAGCCACTGCGTCGACCTTACAGGTCTCCATGCTGACCCCCTCTGGAGTGATGACGTATCCGAGGAAGGATATGGATGATTTATGGAACTCACATTTTTTGGCTTTTAGGTACAACTGGTGTTGGCGGAGACGTTTAAGGACCAGTTGAATGTGACGCTGATGTTCTGCAGAATTACGGGAGTAGATGAGAATGTCGTCTATATAGACGATGACGAATTGGTGAAGGAAATCCCGGAATATTTCATTCATGAAATTTTGGACATGGAAGGACTGTTGGCTAGGCCATAGGGCATCACCTGGTATTCATAATGGCCTGTGGGGGTGATGAAGGCAGTTTTCCATTCGTCCCCCTCTCGGATACGTATCAGGTTGTAAGCCCTTCGGAGGTCTAGCTTACTGAAAATTTTCGCCTCCCGGAGTTCTTCTAGGGCCGCAGGAACAAGTGGTAGTGGGTAGGCGAACTTGACGGTAGCATCATTGAGGACTCGATAGTCGATGCAAGGCCGTAGACCTCCGTCCTTTTTTCCGACAAAGAAGAAGCTGAATGCCGCTGGTGAGGTGGAAGGTCGGATGAATCCTTGATGGAGAGCTTCCTGGATGCATGTTTCCATGGCAATGTGTTCAGGACGAGAGAGAGGGTAGATTCTTCCGTGAGGGAGTTTAGCATCTGGCAGTAGGTCGATACCACAATCCCAGGACCGATGTGGGGGTAACTGGGTGGCTTGTTCCTTACTGAAGACGTCTAGGAATGGTGCATAGACGGTAGGGATATCGACAGCTGCGGGGCTGACAGCGCTTTCGATGGAGGTGGTGTGGATGTGAAGGGGATTCTGGTTTGGATCACGACCTGCAGGGGGAGTTAGATGAATGTGGTGTTTGCAAGCTGTGCTCCACTCCAGGATCTCTCCGGTGTTTCACTCGATCTTGGGTTGGTGCTGTGCAAGCCAGGGTCTGCCCAAGATAACGTCCACGTTTGCACGGGGTAAAACCAATATAATAAAATTTTCTCTGTGATTAAGAGAAAGAAAGGTGACTTCCTGGCTCCTTCGGGTGATTTTCCCGTCGCATAATGGTGAATCTTGGATTTTGGTGATTTTGAAGAGGGTTTCACTGCTCACGGAGGGGATATGATGTTTGGAGAGAAAATTTGATGAAATGAAGTTTCCAGCCGCTCCAGAATCCACCAGTACATGTATGGGGTAAGTGCAAGAGTCAATGATTAGTTGTGCTTTTAAATGAGGAATGTGAGAATTGGTAGGGGTGAGAGTTACTTTACTCACCATTAGGCGAGGCAGACGAACTGGGCAGGCGGAGATGAGGTGAGATGCTTCCCCACAATACAGACAAAGTCTGTGTTTGATCCGACGTTGTCGTTCAGAACTTTCTAGGCGATAGGAATCTGTAATCATGGGTTCGTCCTCTTCTGGTGGTGGTGGTGGTGAAGGAGTGCTGGGAATGGGAACATACTCAGGAAGTGGTGGAGTGGTACAGGCTGAAAGGTGTTGTGAAATACTGATGGCTTTTTTTATAAAAGTCTCCAAGTTGCTATCATCCGCGTAAATCACCATGTCTCTTTGAGTGCTGGGTTTTAGACCTCTGCGATAGGCTGCTAGGAGGGCCACTTGGTTTCAACCACTACTGGCGGCGAGTGCTTGGAATTGCAGCGTGTAGTCATGGATGGAGGCGTTACCTTGGCGGAGAGTGAGTAGTTCCTAGTGCACGGACAAAGGGGTAAGTGAGACGGCAAACACCTCTTTAAAATGATCGTGAAGGATTGATAGGTGGCCCCCACTGGACTTCGGGCATTCCAGAGAGCGTCCGCCCACTGGAGGGCTTGTCCAGTAAGATGGGAAATCATGAAGGTTACTTTAGAGAGTTCGTTGGGGAATTGGTGATGGTTTGCCTCTATATAAAGGGAACATTGCAAAAGAAAACCAGTGCAGGTGCTCGGCGGAATAGTTCATTGGTCGAGCGAGGGGCGTGTTCACATAAAAAGAGGCATTGGTGCCGGCGTTCGGTGGCGCGGCTGGTAGGGTTTGCCCAAGAGAGTTTACCATGCTGGCGAATGGATCCGGAGCGACTCCGATCTGACCAGCGTTAGTCTCCATTTGCCTTGGTAAGTTTGAGGGGCTGGAATCCTGTCACGGTCACACAAGGAAGTATAAACTTCAAGGGTGTTTATTCAAGTGATATGCACAATAGTAGATAGGTGAAGTAGATGAATGGTGGTGAAGAAGGTGAGCGATAACACACGCACACACAGTTCAGCAGTTCAGTTCAGTTCAAAGGCTATTGCCAACATAAGAACAGTCACTTCCCTTATATCGGTGCATTGGCATTCACAGGAGGAGGACATCCATGGAAGAGCGCAGGAGAAGACAGGAGAGAAGACGAGGGGGACCATGCATGTCTGATTCCAGCCGATGACTGAGTGAGTGAGGTGAGTATTTATGCTAAGTGGTGATTGCAGGTGCAGGTGCGGGTGATTTAGTAATCAGGTGAAGGTTCACGGGTGTGGTGCGTGGTGGATGGTGAGTGAGAACGAGCAGCAGGTGTGACAGAGATTGCCTCCCACAACATTTAAATTGCATGTATGAAATCATTTTGGTTTTTCTGTAAAATATAATGATGACAAAAGAAGTTTTAGTGGCACTTAAATGCTTTTTTAGATTATTAAAGTTGTTCTCTGTCACTACTTGTTTAGCCAATGTTTTTTTCACAGGATTTTAAAGTTTTAAACAACACATATTGCTCTGAAATTAAACACCATAAAAATTGTGAATGTGTTAAAAGTGGGACTTTTGGTTTGTCATATTTCCAGACTGGCTAGTGGACCTTCAACGATCTCATCCCTGCCTCTCTCTCTCCATTTATTTATTTAGTAGTTTTTAGTCTATCAATATGCATTTATTAATGATAGTTCAACAGTAATGCATTATTAAAAGACAAAGTTGTGCTTGTTAACATTAGTTAATGTACTGAATTCCGCTGCTAACCATCAAAATTTATTGGAACTTTATTTCCATTAAATAATGTTATTAAAGATAAACACATGTTTATTACTGCATATTAGTGGACAATGCTTTCCATACACAATTTTGTATTTTACTTCACAGCACAAGAATTCTTGTATTAAAATGTTTAAATATATTTATATTTATATATTACTTGTAATACAATTTTGTCCTTTAATACAAAGTCAGAACTGTGCCCTTAACTCAAGTACATGCACAGAACAACATGAGCATTTATAGCAAATAAACAAATGTATATATCTCCCTTGCTTTATGAACCCTGTCGAGCGAGTTCTTACACGCCTATGATTGGTCACACGCTCAACAGAAAGGGCTGCGATTGGCTCTAATGCTCTGGCGCTGTTCACCGATGAGTGACAATGATAAACGTCAGCAGCGATCACAGCTGATCCATGATAGATGGTGGAGAAGGAGAAGGGAGATGGTTACTGATAACCGTTAAGATATATAATTCAGTTTTTATCTTAGTAAATGTTTATGGTTATAATTCATCGGTCCAAGCCAAAAATATGTCCATAGAATTGTCTAACTCTATTTTAGTTTTACGGAGAAAATATCAAGAAGCTTTTTTGTTAATTGGAGGTGATTTTAATGATGCCCCAGATGACTTCATAGATCGTTTCCCTCCTCATTCTTCATCGTCTTCAAAGTTTAAACTTACTAACTTCTTGTCCTCTTATCTGTCTATTGTGGATATTTGGAGATTTTTAAATTTTAGTGATAAATGTTACTCTTGGAGCAATTCCTCTAGATCGTTACAATCAAGGATTGACTTATGGTTGATCAATCCTGAATATGTTCAATATGTAACAGAAATTTCATATACTTATGCTCCCCTTACAGATCATAAAATGCTTGTTCTGGGTCTCTCTGGTTCTAAAATTTAAAAAAAAGTCTGCGGGGATATTGGAAGTTAAATAATAGTTTGCTTAATAATGAAAATTTTATTAAGCAGGTTAAAGGTATAGCACAACACATATTTGTCAATAATCAAATGTCACATTGTAGTAAATGGGAGCTATTTAAGTTTAAAATTAGACAGTCAGCCATATATTTTATTAAACAAGTTAAAAACAATAATTTGAATAAGGAACAGTCACTGATGAATGAGTTAAACATTTATTTAAAAAAAGATAATCTGACAGAGGATGAAAAAGTTAGATTAGAAACTATAAAATCTCAAAGTGACAAAATGTATGTTGAAACTGCAAAAGGTGCATTTATCCTTTATTATCCTATTATCCTTTATTATATTATGGTAAAAAAAAAGAGAAAAAAATACAAGTTACTTTTTTTCACTAGAAAAGCGGAATTATAAAAGACAAATTATCTCCTCTGTTAAAATTGATGATGTTATTACTTCAAATCCTTAATTAATTTCAATTTATGTAGAATCCTTTTATTCCCAGTTATATAAATCCATATTTCAAAATGATAAATGCAATTTTTTTTTTTGAATCTGTTAAATCATCTGTCTCTCCTGTTTCATCTCAATTTAAACATACTTGCAAGGAAAATCTGAGTAAGTATGAGATGGAAACAGCGATACATTCAATGAAAAAAAACAAGTCTCCAGGTACAGATGGTCTTTCGGTGGAGTTTTATCTGCAATTTTGGTACATAATTGAAAATCCTTTATTTGAAATGTATAAGGAGTTATTGAGTTAAAGGAGTTATCAACCTCTTTGAAACAAGGGTTAATAACTTTGCTTCCCAAACCTAATAAAGACCATATGATTTTAGACAATTGGCGTTCAATAACACTACTAAATGTAGATTATAAATTATTATCTCTGATTTATGCAAAATGTTTAAAAGAAGTCTAAATGAAATTATTAGTGAGTATCAAACTGGTTTTATGGCTGGGCGACACATAAGTTGGAATATTAGATTGATTTTGGATTTGTTAGATTATTCTAATTTGGTTGAATCTGAAGCATTACTAGTTTTTCTTCATTTTCATAAAGCTTTTGACACTATTGAGCACCAATTTATGTTTATGACATTAAAATTGTTTGGTTTTGGGGACAGGTTTATTTCTATTAAATGTTTCATAGAGATATTAATAGTTTTATTAATTTTTACCAAACTACTTCTAAAAGATTTCCCATTTGTAGAGGTGTCCGTCAAGGCTGCCCTATTGCCCCTTTCTTATTCCTTCTTGTTGTAGAGTTCCTGTCCATTTATGTTTTGAAATCATCAGCAATTCAAGGTATTACCATCTTTAATAAAGAACTTAGGATATCTCAACTTGCTGATGATACCGTTTTTTTTCTGAAAGATGAAGATCAGTTGCCAGTAACTTTGCAATTAGTAAATGATTTTTCTATTGCATCTGGATTAACTCTAAATGTGACATAATGTGAAATAATGTCTCTTATGATTCTGAAGTAAAACGTTTATAGTAAAAATTGGTAATATACCAATTAAAAAGAAGGTAAAACATTTAGGAATAAGTATAACAAAAAGTTTATCAGAGAGACAAGATTAAAATTTTTTCCCCTAAACTAAAAAAAGCTTAAGGTATATTTAATAACTGGCTTCAAAGGGTTTTATCTTTTATTGGCAGAGTTTTGTTGACTAAAGTAGAAGGAGTGTCTAGATTTGTTTACCCGGCTTTATCTCTTTTTGTTCAAGACGCTATTTTATAATAAAATTAATGATTTATTTATACAATTTGTTTGGAGAAATAAGCATCATCATTTAAGAAAGGAAATTCTTCAAGGGCCAAGATTTGAACTTTTGGATTTTTTTTACTTAAATTACACATTTGAAGTTAAATGGCTTAGAAATTGTTTACTGAAATCAGATTCAATTTGTTTTTTTATACCATATAATATTTTTAAAAAGGTTGGAGGATTGCGTTTTTTATTATCATGTGATTACTCCGTTAGTAGACTACCAGTAACATTTTTATCAACAAGCTCTTAAAGCGTGGAAGTTGTGCTATGTGCACAATTTCTCTCCCCATAAAGCAATTTTGTGGAATAATTCTTATATTACTATTAACCGAAAATCACTCTATTTGCAAAATTGGACTGATAAAGGTATTTATTTCTTATCTGATATTTTAGACCAATCAGCTACAAAAATTACAAAAATTTTATGGAAAGATGGTCATTCCCTATTAAATTTAAAGAATATAACTCTATAACAAAAGCCATTCCCTCGGGTTTACTAATGCTAATGAGAAGTCATTTGTCCTCATATAGTATTCATAGAACTGATCCTGTAATATATTTAAATGGGTAGACTTTTGTAGTAAAAAATGTGCAAACAAAGTTATTAGATTACAATGTTTTTTAAAACAGAGCCTTAAAGCCTAGAGAAAAAAAAATCTTTTGGAATGTTTGTTTTGAAGACATTGTGTTCAAAAGCTTGGTTGCTTCCTTTTCGTTTCTGCATAAGTAATAAACACAGGGAACTGCATTTAAAAATACTTCATAACATTTATGTTAGCAATTATACATTATCTAAATTTATGCAAACTGATGGAAATTGCTCATTCTGTTTAGATCATTCAGAGTCTTTGGTTCATCTTTTTTTTTTAAGTTTTGGGATGACTTATCGTTGTATGTCCAAAAACAAATCAGGTTTTAGATGTAATTTGACCCCCAAATATGTTATATTTTATTTTGACTCAAACAATTTATCTGTGGAATTTGTAATGAATCTTTTGATTTAATTTGGTAAATTTAATATTCATAAATGTAGATTGAATAATTCTAAACCTTGTTTAAAGGTTTCTATTATAGATTTTTATTTATATACAGACTCGCTCCAGTATATTAATAGCAAGAAATGTCAAGATACAATTATAGTTGCAAAGGAGTTGAAGTTAATTGAATAGTAAACTTGCTGTCAAATGGGTAGGTTAATAATCCTTTAGTTATATTGGCATTGTAAAGGTTTCCATATTGAAGTTGTGTGTTTTATTTTGATTGTAATTTATTTTTTAGTTTATTTTATGTTATCAATTACGTTTGTATTATTTGGATGTCATGTTTAAATGGTATATTTGCTTTGTTTAAATAATTTGTTTAAATAAACAAAAAAGATAGACGGTGGAGAAAACTTGCTCTGCAGACACGCTCGTGTCTGGATCCAGGAGTATTGCTGTAACAGCCGAGAGGTCACAAAAGCCAGCAGGTCAAAGGGCCACATTGTGTGTGTGTGTGAGAGAGAGAGAAGTGGAGTTTATTTTCATTTTCTCAATCACAGTGAAATAGGGGCTTCTGCTGTAAGTGTCAGTGAAAGACTGTCCAGCAAACACTCACACAGTGAGTTTCTGCCTTTTTTAAATAGTTGGAGTGTTTTAATTACTCGCGGTTGCATCCCTTGCCATATTCTACCGCAATATAGCGCATTATAAAGTTTGCACCCTAATTTGAATTTATGTTTGTTGCCTTTCAGCATCGGTAAACAGCATCATGGTGGTGGTGGTGTTGTTTTACTAATAAAATTATAATGACAATGTAGGTTAAAGTTATGATTTGTTATATATTTACAAAATTAAATTTAGTCTAAATATTGTGGTGTTCAAGCTAATATGTCTGCCACTAAATGGCCGTATGTTAATTAGTTACAATATAGTGTTAACATGAAAACATTTAACCAAATAAATGTAATGCTGCTGTAATTTAATTATTTTACATATTACTTAGCATTCTATCTACATACCACTAAGTCAAAAACTAAAATAGTATAATCAATAGAAGATTGTTTTGTAACTGTAGTTACTATTTGACGTAACGGTAGCTGTTTTAAAATGTATTGTTTAATTAGATTTATTACAATGACATTAATGTTATGCTTTTGTATATTTGTGTGCAGATACCTCGGACAAAGAACTCTCGATGGTCCCAGGCTGCCAAGAAAAGAATGTCAGACTGGCTGGCTGCTGATCCTGAAGAGGCTCTGCCACCTCTTAAAAAACGGGCAGAAATACAAAAATATTCAGTGTATCACAATGTGCCTCAAACACCCAATTTTGCAGATTTTCCCAATGAATCCAATTTTCCCAATGAACCCAATCTTCCCAATGAACCTCTTGACAATTTTGTTGAAGCTATGATTACCCTTGAGAAACCTTTAGCAAGACTCTAAAACTCTACCTGAATCTTCCTCTCTGCCTATGTTTACTGGTGAGCATACTAAGATGACTATGGATGCTGTTTCTAATTTATGTTCACAGATATCCATCATTAGAGGCTCTTTTTACCAAGGAGATGACCATTTTGGCCAAAACATGGGAAAGCAATGTACTGCCAACAGTTTTACTGCACTTATGTTGTTTAAGATGAAATGTTTATTTCACTGGACCAGAAGTGACCTCGATGCTGTTCTGCTGAATGGAGATGAGCTCAACCATCCTGGCTGAGGCTCTATACTTGTTGACTTGTGCTGGTGTTTGTACATCATCAGTTGAACGAGCAACATATAATGTAAATTCAAAATGTTCATCAGACTCACGTAAGCTTCGCAAGCAAAAATTACAGTACAGCACTGACCTTGATTTTAGACAACTTAAATGAAAGAACAAAAAAGTATCACGAAGATGAATTGTACAAAAAAGCAAAAATTTAATTTGGTACTGAAAAGTACAAATTAAATGAAAACTATCAGGAAAAACTAAAACAATATAGTACAGACAAATACAAATGAAATGATTTGCGTCATAAAGCTGTAAAACACTATAGTAAGTTAAAGTACAGAACAAATAAACTAGAGATTCTGTGAAAAACTATAGTGTTGTGAAATACAAATAAAATAAAGCACATAGAGACAATGTTAAACACTACAGTTTAGCAAAATACAGAGAAAACAAAACGCATAAAGAAAATGTTAAGGACTATAGGTGTCACACCCTCTGCACGTTCCCTCAGTCCCAGTCACCACTCACAGTCACCATCCACCACACACCACACCCGTAAACAATCACCAGAGTTCTAATCACCCACACCTGCACCTGCAATCACCCACTCCCTATATATACTCCGCTTCCTGGATCTTCTCCCTGTTGCTCCGATCTCTCCTGTGCTCCTTTGAGGCTTGCTTTCTGTGTCTGTGGATGCAAATGACTGATTAAGGGAAGTGACTTTTGTTACATTGGTGATTGCACTGAACTTGAACTTACCACTTGGACGAGCGTGTGAGAGAGCCTTCAACCAGTTGCACCACTCACCTGTTAACCCACTGTTTATACTTGTTCCACAATAAATACTCACGAAGTAATCCCTGCCTTCTCTCCTTTGTGTGTGTGACAGTAACAGGATTCCAGCCCAGCAAATACCACGGCCAATGACAAAAACTAAAGCTGCCTGTACATGCGCACCTACCACCGGCGGTGTTAGGAAGTGTCACCGATACAGGCTCGGTACCGTGGCCGTGGGAGAAATCGCTCAGGATTTCAAGACTGATCTGCATTTCCAGAGCTCTGCTGTAACCGCAAACACTCCCTGTTACCCGATGGAAGCTAATGCCGTTAATTCCGGGATCTCTCCGGATCCGTTCGCTGGTAAGGCGAACGTTTTCCGACAAGCCTTTCCTTCCAGACCCCTAGGTGCCAACGCTAACCCCCCTTCGATCTCGAATACGCCCCTCTCTCGTCCTATGAGTTACGCACCTGCGCTGGTTTCCTCCTGCAATGCTCCCTCTACATTGAGGCTAATGCTCCCCTATTCCCGAATGAAATTTCAAAGATAGCCCTTATGATTTCACTCCTCACCAGAAGGCACTCCAGTGGGCGGATGCACTCTGGAATGCCAACAGCGCAGCGATGTCGTCTCAACAAGCCTTCATAAGCCATTTCAAAGAGGTGTCCAGTGTGGCACTTACCCCCCTCTCAGTACACGATGAACTAATCACACTCAGTCAGGGCAACACCTCCATTCATGAATACACTTTGCACTTCAGAGCACTCGCCGCCAGCAGCAGTTGGAATCAGGTTGCACTCCTCGCAGCCTACCGCAAGGGACTCAAGCCTAATACCCGCAGACACATGGTGATCTACGATGACAGTGCAAATCTAGAAACTTTTATTTAAAAGGCTACGACTGTATCCCAACATCTTTCTGCCTGTTCCGCCTCCTTGTCTGCTACCCATACACCCCCCCACAGAACTCCTTTACCTCCTCCAGTCGTAGATGAACCAATGATCACGGACTCCTACCGTATCTCCACATCAGAACGTCAACGATGGATTCAGAACAGGCTATGCCTGTATTGTGGAGAAGCCTCCCACCTCATTTCCGCCTGTCCCGTTCGTCCACCTCGTCCAATGGTGAGTGCTTTCTGGTGACCAATGGTGACCAACGAAACCCGGTACCAGATCATCACCATCCAGAACTCACCATTGGGTGATGGTAAGATCTCCCAACGGACCAAAGAAATCACTCTCCTCACTACTCCGACCCATTCAGAAAAACTTGTCCTGCTGGTCCTCCCACAGGCGAACGTGGACGTTATCCTGGGTAGACCCTGGCTCGTGCAACATCAACCCTCCATCGATTGGAGCACAGGGGAAATCCTTGCATGGAGCCCCACGTGCAACAACCACATCCACCGTCCTACCATACCCAAGTCAACACCTACCCAAAAATTACTCCCTCTCCACACCACCACCATGGAAATCCCGGCCAACGACTCCCTTGTCACCATCCCGACTATCTATTACTCCTTCCTCTATGTTTTCAGTAAAACACGTGCCACCCAGCTACCCCCTCACCGGCCCTGCGATTGTAGTATCGATCTGCTGCCAAACGCCAAGTTACCACACGGAAGGATCTACCCCCTTTCCCGTCCTGAGCACGAAGCTATGGAGGAGTACATCCAGAGAGCCCTCCGCCAAGGGTTCATCAGACCCTCCATGTCACCTGCCGCATCGAGTTTCTTCTTCATTTCCAAAAAGGATGGAGGACTACGGCCGTGTATCGATTACCAGGTGCTGAATGATGCCACGGTGAAGTTTGCCTATCCACTGCCACTCGTCCCCGCTGCTTTGGAAGAGCTCCGCGAGGCGCAGGTCTTCAGCAAACTGGACCTCCGCAGCGCCTACAACTTATTCCGTATCCGAGAAGGTGATGAGTGGAAGACCGCCTTTATCACCCCCACTGGCCACTATGAGTACCAGGTGATGCCCTACGGCCAAGCGAACAGTCCTCAATCTTCCAAAATTTCATGAACGAAATCTTCCGGGACCTCCTCCACCACTTCATCATCGTCTACATTGACGAAATCCTGATTTACTCCCGCAACATGCAAGATCACTATACTTATGTGCGCCAAGTCCTACACCACTTAAGAAAACACCAACTCTACCTTAAGGCGGAGAAATGCGAATTCCACCGACCCACCATCTCCTTTCTCAGATACGTGATCTCAGCTGACGGGGTCCAGATGGAGACTGGTAAAGTGGATGCTGTGGCTAAGTGGGGAGAGCCCCAAACGGTAAAAGAATTACAAGATTCCTCGGTTTCGCTAACTTCTACCGTTGATTTATCAAGAATTACAGTCTCCTCTCTGCCCCTTTAACCTCCCTCCTAAAAGGCGGACGACGAACCCTCTCCTGGAACCCCGATGCTCGTCACGCCTTTCGCTCGCTCAGGGAGAGGTTCACCTCGGCACCTATCCTCAAACACCCTGACCCTTCGTTGAAGAAGTCACACTCAAGGAGCCTGCACCACCTGAACTTCCCTAGGGCCTCACATACGTGCCCACCAGTCACCGTCTCGCTCTCTTGGATAGTGCGCACACGTCCCTCGGCTCAGGACACCCCGGCAGCAGGCAAACCCTCTCGCTACTCCAAGGAAAATATTGGTTACCTAACCCCATTTACCACCCAGGAGAGAAAGTATGGATATCTACAAAAAAATATTCGCCTCCGACTGCCCTGCAAAAAGCTGAGTCCCCACTACATAGGGCCGTTCACCATTCACTCCCAGATAAATCCAGTCACTTACCGTCTCAACCTACCCCAACATTATAAAATCTCCTCCACCTTCCACGTATCCCTTCTCAAACCTCACTCTAACCCAGTTTCTCCTCCATCAACAGAACCGGAACCGCCTCCCCCTCCAGACCAACCTGAAATCCTCGGAGATCGCATCTACCGGGTTCACGAAATACTTGACTCCCGGCGGTGGAACGGTCAACTCCAATACCTCATCGACTGGGAGGGATTCAGCCCCGAGGAGAGGTCATGGACTCCCCGCAATGACATCTTAGACCCTACCCTCCTCGAGGAATTCCATCAACAACACCCGAATCGCCCAGCTCCCCGAGGTCGAGGTCGTCCCCGCTGCCGATCTAGGGTGCCAGGAGTCACCAGTGGAGGGGGGGGGTACTGTCACACCCTCTGCACGTTCTCTCAGTCCCAGTCACCACTCACAGTCACCATCCACCACACATCACTCCCGTGAACAATCACCAGAGCTTCTTTGTGTGTGTGACCATGACAATAGGGTTGTGAAATACAGACAAAACAAAATGCATAGAGAAAATGTTAAGGACTACAGTGTGATAGGAAATACAGACAAAACAAAATGCATAGAGAAAATGTTAAGGACTACAGTGTCACAAAATGCAGAGAAAATTAAATGCATAGAGAGAATGTGCAAACGTACAGTATAAAAAAATATAAGGGACATGAAATCCACAAAAACATGGTAATAGATTACAACAAAGAAAAATATAAAAATTATATTAATTTTGTAAATAGTATCAAAATAAGAAATAATGTAAGACATCATGAAACAACGCAGAAAAGAAACAAGATTGACTTTGTGATTGGAAAAAATCTCTACAGGTCCTATATATGTTTGTTCAGTCTGTCATCGATGTTGCTTCAAAACACAGGTCAAACATGCAATAAAAATAAATATTTTCAAAAATCTATGCATGTTGGACGTATTGCAGAATAATGTATAACACTGAATTAGCTTCAAAAATGTAGTAAACACTGTACCAAAAAATGTGTTTATAAAGAAAGTTCAGCTGAATGTCTATGGATTTGTCATACATGTGATCAAAAAATATGTGAAGGTAAAATTCCTGCTGAATGTGCATCAAATAACCTTCACCTAAGCACCATTCCTGCTGAATTGAACTGGTTAAACTCTCTTGAGCATCATCTAATAGCGAAGCATATTCTATTCATAAAAATGATGAATCTTTACCAAGAGGAGGACAAAATGGAGTTCATGGACCAGTAACTTGTCTGCCATCTAATGTTACAAAAGTAGTGGACGTTTTACCAAGATCAGAAAATGATGATTTGATGATACGAGTAAAACTTAAAAGAAAACTGACATATAAAGACCATTATGAATATAAGCTTGTGCATACCAATAAGATAAAAACAGCACTTTCATACTTAAAACAAAATAACAAGTGGTACACAGATGTGGAATTTAACAAAACTTGGGTAAATCCTCTGAATAAAGCAGAAGAAGAACAGATTAATGACAGAAGTGACAAAAATGAATATGTTTTGAATACATGTGATGATGTTTATGTTGATGAAGAGCACAGTATTGAGAATGAGAATGAAGACATCAGTGATGAAACTCTTCATGACCGACAACAGCATGGTTTGTTTATGGATTCATGTTTACAGCCATTTGATATTGCACAAGAGGTTTTAGATCAGCATTTTGATGACATTATGTCATTTGCTCCATGCAGCCGAAGGAAATAATCCAGTGAGATTGTTAATGGATGAAACTAATGAAGCCAAATGTTTTCCAGTTCTTTTTCCAAAAGGAAAAGGAACTTTTCATGACATACAACCTGACAAAATTAACACTGTCCAGGTATTTAAACAACAGAGTCTTAAATGCAGATGGACGTTTTGCCCAAAATATTGATTATATATTTTATGCACAATATTTGTCTGAGCTTAATCAAGTTATTTCAAATGTTTCTATTGCTTTGAGGAAGCGCTTTGATACAAAGACAACAAAAATTACCCCAGACACACTGACAAAAAAAAAAAATTCACTCGGAAATATTTTACATGGTGATCAGGGATATAAATTCTTAAAGAGGGAGTCCTGTTTTTTGCCAATCTGTGCAAAAAGATTTGTTTGCAATGGTTCGTCAGCTTGTGATACCCATGTGGTTTTGTTCATTTTCATCAGCTGACTTGCGATGGCTGGAGCGTATGCAAACTATTGTAAAACAAGAGGGCTGTCAGACTCCTATTGATGAACTGGACTGGTCAGATAGATGCGGGCTGCTTCAGCGAAATCCAGTAACTGCTGCCAAAATGTTTGATTATCGATTTCATTCTGAAAGATGTCATTATGTCACCAGCTGAACCAATTGGAAAAATAAGTGGTTCATTCCGCTGTGGCTACCCGAGATTAATAAAGGGACTAAGCCGAAAAGAAAATGAATGTTGTAGCTTTTGTTGACCACTATATAACTTGTGAAATGCCCACAGAAGAGGAAAATGAAATGTATGAGATTGTGAGCAGTGTCCAACAACACAGCAAAAGACATTCAAAGACATGCAGAAAGAAAGGCACTACATGTAGATTCAACTTTCCACGACCACCCAGCAGAAATACATTCATTGCAAGAAGCAGCCACACTGAAAAGGACAAAAAAGGAAGTGATGATAAAAAACATAAAACTATACAAAAACAATGTTGGAATGCAAACATGGATATACAGTTTGTTGTGGATGCTTACTGTTGTATAGTATATATAATTTCCTATACTACTAAAGCAGAGAGAAATGGGATTGTTGTTGGCAAATGCTCAAAAAGAAGCACACAAGCAAGGAAATATGGATGCTAAACAGGCTTTCAAGAGTTCGCACTTAAATATTGTTTGATAATAATAGCAGGTTAGGCATGCTGTCCCGTGAGAGAACCCTGAGCTCGGAGATAATTCAGCCCAGGGCTCCTGCCTGGTCAATAAGCAATAAGGGGGTACGAGATCAGGTTGTTCTCGAGAACTCCCCCTGGCAAAGGAGGAGAAAAAGGAGGAAGATGGGGGGTTTCTTCGAAAACAAAGATAAGGGAATAATTTTAGATGGGCTACTTATAGTGAGTTTGGACTCGTCTGATTAGCTTACTGATAATTACAGATGAGAGTCCAGCTGTGATCAATCAAATCACGTGCTCCTCTCGAAATTAGTTTGTGAAACTTCACTTCAAGAGTTCGCACTTAGATATTGTTTGATAATAATAGCAGGTTTGGCATGCTGTCCCGGGAGAGAACCCTGAGCTCGGAGATAATTGAGCCCAGGGCTCCCGCCTGGTCAATAAGCAATAAGAGGGTACGAGATCAGGTTGTTCTCGAGAACTCCCCAAAATGCTTAATGGCTCGGGACAGCAGCCGTGTATTCGAAGAAAACTCCCCAAAAGGCTAGGAATGCTATATCCGGCTGCTGGATATAGTGGTTTAGGAAGGAAAAATAAAGAGGGCTCCTGCGGGAGCAAAGGGTGACACAGACTCCTGCGGGAGCCCGAGCAGGGTTGGCGTGGGGGGGGCAAGGAGACTCCTGCGGGAGTCGGGCCATGGGGTTGGCGGGATCCTGCTGGAGTCGGGGAAAAGGGAGGGGGTGATGAAGACTCCAGCTGGATAGGGAGGTGAAGGGGGGCTTGGGTGGGGAAAGGGGCATAGCTCCTGGGGAGCTGATTGCTCAAGGAACACTCCTGACGGAGATAGAGCTGGGAAGTGGCAGCGCTATATATAAATATATATGTATATAGGAATATATAAATATATATATATATATATATATATATATATATATAATGGGGTAAGGTAGGGCCTGGGGGGGGCGATATGAAGACTCCTGGGGGAGTCGAAGCTCGTGGGCACTCCTGCGGGAGTTAGAGCTATACGTGCCATCTCCAGCTGGAGTCGGGAAAGAGGAAGGGTAGGTGAAGACCCCAGCTGAAGGGTGAGTGGCAGTTGGGCGGTGACTCCTGCGGGAGTCTGAAGCTCGGGGACTGTTCCTGCGGGAGCTCGAGCATGGGAGTGACGGCACTATATATAGACACATATTTATATACGTGGGGGCATATATATATATATATATATATATATATATATATATATATATATATATATATATATATATAAATGAAAAGAAAGTAAAGTTATATTATATGACATTATTAAATAATGTTATATAATGATGTAAAAAGCTAGGGCCGGGGAGGGGCTATGACTGACTCGGGCTCGAGTCGCTGCTCGGGTTGGTTGAGCTGTATTTGGCCGGCTCCTTCAGGTCATGCCCTAGCCCTTGGGAATGTGCTGTGGCTGGGTCGTGCCCTCGCCCTTGGAAATTTTATGTAGCTCGATTAAGCCCTTGTCCTTATGTACTGGAAATAGGGTGTCGGCTGGTGAGGGCCTTCTGGGCTTCTTTGAGGTGACAGTAGCTGAGGCGAATGTAGGATTTGAAGGCGTCTGAAGACCACCTTCCCAGTGTTTGTATGTGATGCTGTGATAGCCCTTTGTGTGCTGCTGTGGTGGCGGCTCCTATTCTGAATGAGTGACTAGAGTATGATTCTGGTGGGAAGCCTGAAAGGTGAAGGACTGTTTTGAGGTGTTTTTTGAACCAAAAATGTGTTACTGGGTGGTTTGTGTCGTCTAAGAGAGGGGAGAGTGGACTAAAACTTAATGTCTTCTATGTGAAGGTATGCGAGGAGAGTTTTAAAATGGGCTTATAGGGGAGGGAATGTTAGATATATAGATGAAGTGCCCTTTTTGAGATTGATCTGTTTTGCTTTGATGCGGAAAGATATTGTTTCCTTGTCAATCAAAGCTAGATCTGGGATGGTGGGATGGATATTAGAATCAAATTTAGTGATTTCAGAGCATCTGAGAAACCCCAAATGCGAGTGTAAACATAGCATCAAGGGTGTGGTCTGTATGTCTAGATAGGTAGCCTTTTCTGAGTGTGGAAATACGTTTGGAAAGGATGTTGTGTGTAATGGGCAGCCTGGAGTCTGGGAGGGGGGGTGGACTTTTTGAATGCCTTTGGTAAGAAGGCTGGTTTGAGCATTAGCTATGGAATCAGGTGTGGAGCCATATATTAACTTGTGAGAAATTGGAGTCCGCTTAGGTAGCTTTTAATAGAGCTGGCTTGGATGAGTTTGTGTGAGTGGAGATATGTGATAAATGAAGTGATTGTAGTAGGGAAAATTTTGGGAACTGTAGCGTTGTATGGGGAATGTAAATGTTTAAATGCTTCCCATGCTATGAGGTATGATTGTAGTGTTCTGGGGGCTACTGTTGTAAGATAAGAGATATAGATGTTTGGTGCAAGTTGTGCATGGGGTGATTTAAGGGAATATCATCTCTGAATAAGGAGGGATGGGAGTCGGAAGCGGCTCTGCTTCTGGTGCTAGCTGTCTGGATCTCTGGAAAGTAAAACGAGAAAGAGAGTCAGCAATTGGTTATGAAAATTGGGAACATGCATAACAGTTATAATGAATTTTATTTATTTTTTTGTCTGAAGTCCAAATAAGGCGACTGAGGAGCGGCATTAGAGTGGGAGAATGAGAGCGCCCTTTATTAATGCAGTGAACAACGGCTTATTTTCACAATGAATGAGAATGCTGGAGGCGGACCATTCATCTCCCTACAATATGGTGGCGGCTACTTTGGGGTATAATTCGAAAGGGGCTGGCGAATATTGCTGAGATGGAATTTTGAGCATTTTTAGGGAGGCCAAGAGGAAGCTAACCAAAGGCCCTGGTAATATCCCACGAAGCCTAAGGAGGGGGCGGCATCTGTGTAAAGATGGATATCTACTGGAGATGAGATTAAATCGCTATAAAAGAATGAGCAACCGTTCCAGCACTAAGGAAGGAAATCCAGAGGCTGAGTTCGTTACGGCAGGGATTGGATAAAGATAATTTATCTTTCAGTCCATGAACCGATGCTGCGAGTTGAAGGAGGTGAGTGACGAAGGGGCGTCCCTGAGGAATGATGCGCGTAGCGAAATTTAGGTGTCCTGAAATGGACAGCAATTCGCGCTTGAACTTGAGTTATCGCTAGGTGTTTGGCTGGTATTGGGGGGAGAGATGATAAGGAAATCGTCTAGGAGATTAACTACATGTGAAACGCCATAGTTATTGGCGAGAATCCAGCATATAGCTTCTGAAAGCATGTCGAATATTTTTGGGCTGCTTCTGCATCTTGCCAGAAAATTTTCTGGTAGCCACTCCTATGGGGCTGATAAACGGGGGAGCAATAAAGGGACCGATCATGAATTTATTTTCAATTTCTTTCTTGATTAATTGTTCTACTATATCTGGTTCAGCATTGGCAGATTGTAAGTTAGGGCAGACGAGGTTGTAGGAAGGGAGGGTCGAGACGCCAAGGTGAAATCTGTTAGACAGACCTGAAATGAGAAATTCAGAAAAGTTAGGATCATGGTGCGGACGTAATTCATTATAAAGATTAGAGATGTTGACAGGAGTCGACAAGTAATTTATTGTCTTTTATTGGATCTTAGCACTTGGCAGACGATACGCGCATGCGCGCCGCCGCAGTAGTTATAATTGTGGAGAAACTTGCAAGGGAGGCGGAAACATCTCCCTATGTTGAAGTTATTGCATGGAAGAGAGTAAGGTGGATTTTGGAAGGAAGAGAGTGTTGAAGAGGGTTGAGAGTGGTAGGGATAGCTGTAGTTTGAGCTGGAATTGGGAGCTGAAGACCAGAGGAGGGGGGTAGAAAGTTCAATGCAGTGTTATTGTCTGGGGGATTTTCTGTGTTTTGAAATGTTATAGTGGCTGCGGCGTTTCCGATTCCTTGAAGTTGTTTTTAATTGCTTTTCTTTGTAGCTTTCTTGAATGGTCCGGAGTGGCTGGGTGCTTGCGAGGCAGTAGTGGGTTGATGATAGGGGGCGTGGCAGAAGCGTGTGGTTCTGCGGTCCTGGGGGGGAGGAGTCGATGAAGAGACAGATTTGTAAAGTTTCACAAGTTCGGATTTATTGCAGCGGTTTGGGATGGTGATTCCGGCGTCTAGGAGAGTCTGGCGGAGTTCGACGACTGTCATTTTGTTGGATGTGAGAGATGGTGATCTGGCAGAGGTGTATGATGATGCTGGTGAAGGTGGGTGGCGATTTGAAGTAGCCGGGGATGGGGATTGCATGCGGCTTTGAGTTTTTTCTATGGTGGAGCGGATAGGCCTACGGCCTCTTACAGGAGCCTCGGTCTCGAGCCAATTTCCAAGCTGGGTTGGGTGTTGTTGAGTCGAGGCTGGTGTTTCGGGGAGAGCGGATTTTTCGTTCCTTCCATATTGCTGTGGATGTTGGTGTGGTAGTAGTAGTAGTAGTTGTTGTTGTTGTTGTAGTTGTAGTTGTTGTTATAATAGGAGCTGTTGCTAGTAGCAGGTTGGGGTTTGTTGAAGGAAGGAGCTGGAGCAGTCCTTCCGTAGGCTTTCTTCGAAAACAAAGATAAGGGAATAATTTTAGATGGGCTACTTATAGTGAGTTTGGACTCGTCTGATTGGCTTACTGATAATTACAGATGAGAGTCCAGCTGTGATCAATCAAATCACGTGCTCCTCTCGAAATTAGTTTGTGAAACTTCACTTAAGAAAACTTGGAATTGTATTTTTAGATAATCGAGAAGTTTCAGCTAAAGAGAGTGTTTATCGTTTGACTAACATGAAACTAAAACAGGGATCAAGAAAAGTGGTTTTTATTCCAACTGATAGTAATACAATAAAAATGAGTCTACTATTAAACACCATCCATAAAAAAGCTGAATGTGGAGAAACTGATGACATATGGATGGCAAGCATCACAGAGAGATACAGAGCTCGTCCAAAAACAGAAGAGTTTGCAGAAATGTGTTTAGTAGCATTTGTCTCAGAATACAGAGTTTTGTCCAAATCTGAAAACTGTTCAGACAGAATAAAAATTGAAAATGACATGGGATTTGTGAGAAAGAAAACTCGCACAGACTTTGCAGTTGTACGATACGCTCGTCTTTCCCCAACTAAAAATCCTGAAAATTATTATCAAAGTATCTTAGAATTATTTTTGCCTCATTATTTGCAAAGCCAATTGAAACCACCAAATTTCACTTGCCATAATGAATTTTATGATATTGGATTTGTTACAATAGTAAATTATCAACTTCAATCTGTAAAAATCATAGTTGATACAAACATGGCAAATTTTGAGAAAGAAGCAGATACCATACAAAAAGCTCAAGACGATTTAGAACAATATGGACCAATGGAAGATGCTTGGGCCCAAATCTGTCCAGAAGCAGAACTTGAGCATTTAGAGTGTCTAGATAGTAAAAAGGAACAAACAGAAAATGAAGAATGATAACCTTATACCTGACCTACTACCAATTGCTGCTGTTTCCAAAACAGAACACAAACCATCTGCCAAAGAAAGATGCAATGGCTTTGTTACGTTCTTTGAATGAAAAACAGTCACAAATCTTTTATAAAGCGCGGCAATGGTGTTTAGCAAAAGTACAAGGTGAAGATCCAGATCCATTCCATCTGTTCATATCTGGTCCTGGAGGTGTTGGAAAGTCTATACTGATTAAAGCAATTCACTATGAAACGTCTCACATCCTGTCAAAATGATTTGAAAACTCAGATGAGACACGTGTTATTAACAGCTCCAGCTGGTGTTGCTGCTTACAATATTAATGCTGCAACCATACACAGCACTTTCTCAATTGGAACTAATACTGCACTACCTTATCAACCTCTTGGAGATAAAAAAAATTAATTCTTTGAGGGTCAAATTTGGAAAACTACAAATATTAGTAATTGATGAAATTTCAATGGTAGATCATAAACCTCTAGCATATATTCATGGTAGACTGAGACAAATCAAACAAACTGGAGATTATACTGCATACAGAGCTGATTCAATAATAGCATGCGGGGACATGTATCAATTAAGTCCGGTAAAAGAAAAAACACTTTACACTGAACCAATGAACTGTGTTAATCTTTGGGAAACAAACTTCAGTTTCACTGCACTTACAGAAATTATGCACCAAAAGGATAAACAATTTGTAGAATTATTAAGTCGTTTAAGACTACGTAAAAAAGATGAACCAATGATTGAAGCAGATGTCACAATGCTTAAAACTGTGAAACAGGTGATGGAGATGAATCTGTAGATATTCACATTTATGCAACTAACTCTGAAGTTGATATACATAACATTACAATGTTACATAAACTATGCTCTGACACAGTTACTGTCAATGCACAAGATTTTGAAAGAAATGCTAAAACTGGCCGCATGGGAAAAAAAGATGGATTTCATTTCAGAGTTTAAAATACTTCTTTGAAAAAATACCTTGAATTAGCTGTTGATGCCCGAATAATGCTAATGAAAAATATTAATGTTTCAAATGGTCTTGTAAATAGAATTTTTGGGACAATCAAAGAGTTTTGTTATAAAGAAGAAGACGAAACATTTCCATCAATAATAAATATTCAATTTGATGATGAGCGAGTTGGTATAGAAGCAAGAAAGAAAAATCCATCTTTAAAACCTGGTCTGGAAAAAAGCACACCAATTGAACCTGAGGAAGAGAAGGTAACCAGCAGTGGTGGTGTCAGAAGATTAGCCTGGGCATGCAGTTCACAAAGTTCAAGGCCTAACACTAGACAAAGCTGTTGTTTCAATGAAAAAGATATTTGCTCCTGGACAAGCATATGTAGTATTAAGCCGAGTGACAAGTATTGAAGGGCTTATAATTGAAGATTTTAACGTGAAAGTTATTTTTGCAAAAGACAACATTGAGAAAGCTCTACAGAGTATGCCTCCATTCATTGTTCCATGTAAAAAAATGGATGGTTTTAAATTCACTATGACATTACGCAATGTAGAAGGATTAATTTCACATATACTGGATATTCGTCAAGATAATAGATACATTAAAGCAGATATTATTTGTGTAACAGAGACATGGCTAAAACCACAATATCTGGAGGATGCTGTAACTCTTGCTGGATTTTATTTCTATAGTAAGCCACGAGGCAGTGCATATGACAAAAGTCAGGATATTTTTGCTAGACTAAAAAGGAAAATCATGGTGGTGTTGGCATATATCACAGAGGGGAGATAAAAGTTGATTTACTTGATTTGCCATGCTTTAACATTGAATTTCTCATGTGCAATATAGTACATTTAAACAACTGTTGTAGTCATATACAGACCACCAACATATAGTTTGCCATTGTTTAAAGATAACTTTATGAAATTAGTTAACCACATAAACAGCTTACCAGGTGGTTAAATAATTCTAGGAGGTATCAATGAAAACCTATTTAATAAATCAACAATTCATTATGTCATGCAGCATTTTGGGTTTACACAAATAGTTGAAATACAACTTAACATGGATATGGTACAACTGAATATGGTACATTAATTGATCATGTATATATTAAAGATGTTGACTTAGATGTAATAAAGACTGAAATTATGCCTACATATTTCAGCTGTCATGAATGTATTGTGCTAAAATGGTCATTATAGAATAGGCCCTTCAATCAAAGATATATGTTTCTGGCCCCCATACAATTTTTATTTATTTAGTTTTCTTTAAGCAAAGATAGATTTTAAAGAATTAGATTTTTTTACATAGGCCTATATCAAGTATATAATACATTATAATATGACTAGACATTTTTACATATATTATTACATATATTATTACCACAATACCACCATAGCCTCCTGGGGCTGTGGCCTACAGGTTGAAATTAACTGGCAGGGGGGATACAGAGGTGTATGCAAACTACTAAATGACCTCTGTGGGAATTAATGCTGCCTTCACATGTTACTAGACATAAATTTACTTTGTGATCAAGGTTATAAATTATGTTTATATTTATTCGCTTTTTACTATAAAAAATTCATATGCATGAACAAATATTGCAAATTAATATTTCAAAAGCAAATAGGTTTTGTTTACAGCAAACCATTTCCGACAAAGACAAAAAAATGATTAAAAAAAGTAAATAAACAACAAAATATTTGTGTTACAAAAATACAGACATGGGTTTTGTTTTCAAACTAAATCTTTTAGACAAGAAAAGAAAAAAAACTTTTTTATAATATATAAACAAAAAAAAGGATGAAATAAATAAATAAATAAATAGTAAACTAAACAATATTTCTTAACAGACTGTAGAAACAAAACCTCTGATATTTCTGGTAGCATATGAAGGCAACATGATTATAATAATTTAAATAATAATAATAATAATTATTAATAATAATATTTATGTTTATTTTACTATGAAAGGGTGTTAAGGCCAAATACATTTACTTTTTCAACTTTAATTTGATTGTTAACCTAATTTAATATTTAACATTTTAACAATGGCCATAATACTCATTCATTTCTTTTTTTTTTTACTTTAAGAAATAATATTTTGGGACTTTTAATTATTCATTCATTTTCTTTTTGGCTTAGTCCCTTTATTAATCCAGGGTCGCTACAGTGGAACGAACCGCCAACTTATCCAGCATATGTTTTACGCAACGGATGCCCTTCCAGCTGCAACCTATCACTGGGAAACACCCATACACACTCAATCACACACATACATACGCTACGGTCAATTTAGCTTATTCAATTCACCTATAGCGCATGTCTTTGGACTTGTGGGGGAAACCGGAGCACCCGGAGGAAACCCATGCAAACATGCAAAGTCCACACAGAAATGCCAGCTGACCCAGCCGAGGCTCGAACCAGTGACCTTCTTGCTGTGAGGCGATCGTGCTACCCACTGTGCCACCGTGTCGCCACTTTTAATTATTCAATTTTTTATTAATTATTTTATCTCAGTAAGTCCAGTTTCTTGCATTTTTTTTTGCGAGGGGAACTTTATAATGAATGTATATGTATAAATGTTTTAATAATTATTTAAAATTAACTTACATTTATTTTATAAAAATCATTCAAATTTATTGCATGTTATAATTTGAAACAAGTACTTTAATGATCACACCATCATTTGGACTAACTATAAAATATCTGTCTATCTTTGCTGTTTCGCTGGTCTCATGTTGCAGTAATAATAATAATAATTCCTTACATTTGTATAGCACTTGTATGGATACTCAAAGTTCTTTACACATTTTTGGGGGGAATCTCCTCATCCACCACCAGTGTGCAGCATCCACCTGGATGACGCGACGGCAGCCATATTCCGCCAGACCGCACACCACACACCAGCTAATTGATGGAGAGGAGACAGAGTGATGAAGCCAATTATGATATGGGGATGGTTTGGAGGCCATAATGGACAGAGGCCAGTGGGCAAATTTGGCCAGAATGCCAGGGTTAAACCACTACTCTTTTTCAAAGGACATCCTGGGATTTTTAACAACCACCAGAGTCAGGACCTCGGATTAACATCTCATCCGAAAGACGGCGCTCACTGAGCAGTATAGAGTCCCCATCACAGACCATAGGTTGAGCACCCCCTGCTGGTCTCACTAACACCACTTTTGGCAGCAACCTAGCTTTCCCATGTGGTCTCCCATTCAGGTACTGACTGGGCGCAAGTCTGCTTAGCTTCAGTGGGTGATCAGTTGCAGAGAACTAGCTGCCGTCTCCTTCAACAAGTGATAAAGAGGTAATCGGTTTTGTTTTTGCCATATATTTTACAATAACATTAATAACATTATGGCATTATATGGCATAATATATGCTTTTGATAAAACTTATTGTGATTTAATCTAAAATTATGCTTATAGTAATGTTTTAATATGCCATTATTTTGTAAAATGTTCTGTAAATTGTTATTTACTTTTGCCTAATCAGAACTTTACTGTCTACAGGTACAACATGTTGATGCTTTAATGATTACACCATCATTTGGACAAAATTTTGTTGCATTCATCTGGAGGACAATGACCACTCCATTACACCACCACCACCAGCAGCAGCAGCAGCAGCATGGACTAGTAACTAAAAAACTAATTAATTGGATTCATGCTTTTAAATGAAAGTAATGACTAAATTCAACAACAATCCACATTTATCACACAAATATACATTTTTACATGTTCACTGTGTACTTTGTATTTACTGCAAATGTAACTGTCCACTCCATCTCAGAAGTAAAAGGAACAAACTTATTGACTGATTTCCAATGTCAGTATGATGTGCATATGTGGCTGTCCCTTCATGCTGGGCTGTATATTAGTCATGTTCTAACAACATGTCCTCATAATGAATTTGTTTCTTTACTCATTCTTGAAAATAAACATGGAGTTGACATCATTCCAAGAATTTTGCTGTTGTGCACAGGTTGTGTTCTCTTGACTGGCACTTTGTGAGGTTTTCTCCGGCCTGCCTATCTATTTATATTTCAGGATGGTTGCTGTTGCATTATGACTAGCTTTGGCCTTGATAGGGAAGTTTATGTCATCATGGTTGCCATTGCTGAGTGTTCTAGTTTTTCTTTTGTTGTCATGTAACATTCAAGATGCATGTGTTTGTAGGTTCCTTGGTATGCCCATGCCAGAAACACCACCGCTTTTCAATCATTGTCAGTTTTCTGGCCA